>JAXIVJ010012968.1:0-35000 GCA_036785665.1 Chirona hameri
TGTATATCTGTATATCTGTATATCTCTATATCTGTATATCTGTATATCTCTATATCTCTATATCTCTATATCTCTATATCTCTATATCTCTATATCTCTATATCTCTATATCTCTATATCTCTATATCTCTATATCTCTATATCTCTATATCTCTATATCTCTATATCTATATATCTCTATATCTCTATATCTCTATATCTCTATATCTCTATATCTCTATATCTCTATTTCTCTATATCTCTATATCTCTATATCTCTATATCTAGTCACTTTGCCAAATCGCTATGGATGTGCCAATAAGGTGTATTCGTATATGAAAATGTAGAATATTGCATTGGTTTGGCTAAATTATCAAGGTATAACCCCGGAAAACAATTTTTCGGCAGCAATCTATTTCGAAAACATAGACTCATATTAAGTATAGATTGGGAGAAGTGGAGCGAATTTAAAAAATGGCGAATGTTGTTATGAGTTATGACATTGTCTGCTTCGAAAGAAGCTGTAAAAGACTCGGAACTTGTGTAAAACTAATTATTAATAAAATGAGTAAGTACAAATGTAATGATTATCCGATAATTGATTACATAACTACTGTGGACGGCGGCAGACCGCTTGGGACCCTAATTGGGACCCTAATTTCCGGCGATATCTTGTGAATGCATCAGCTGGCATGAACGAATTTCTCGCAATGGACGTGTCAGGCCCGGCGCTAATTTGTATTATAAAGGTTGGTTAGTGTCAAACGAAAATATAGGGCACTTTCCATTCACCCGTAATGTTGAAGATAATGCGAGCGCCGCTCTGTAGTCCCACCCTCTACTCTGCCCACCAAACGCAACCGACCGGTCACTGGTCAGACAGCGCCGGTTCAAGGTCAGCCAGGACGGAGCTAGGCTCTGACGTCAGAGCATAGCTCCACCCTTTCACGATAGCCTCTACCCACCGATTGTATTCCCTGCGCGAGTTTTAACATTACCAGTGAATGGCAAGTGCCCTACATTTTCGTTTGACATTAACAAACCTTAATAAAACAAATTGGCACAGGGTCTGAAATATCCATTGCGAGAAATGCCTCCATGCCATTTGGATCTTTCAAAAGTTATCGCCAAAAATTAGAGTCCCAAGCAGTCTGCCGTTCACAGTAGCATAATATCGTCCGTGGCGAAAAGTTCGCTCGCTGGTGCAGTAACGCTGCTTTTAACACATGCTTCCATATGAAGCTTTTCGACACAGGTCCAAAATTTTCGACACAACCCTAAATTTCAGGATAAAATATCAAATATATTCGGCAGGAGAGTCCTTACAACCAAACGGTGTATGTCGTAAGTGATTTCTCGACATGGCATTCAAATCTGCTATCTCAGTTTAAGACCCCATTATAAAAGTGACGGATTTCCCTTAAATAGGTATCTTGACATCTAAGTGGCTTAACAGTTCTTCTTCCCACATTCAGCAGGCCTTCCTCGACTGCCGCTGAACCAAACGCGTATCCAGGATTTCGCCAAGGCAGTACCCGCGGTCAGTGATATGGGCGCCCTGACACGTGCATGGCCTCCCATTGGTATCACTCGCTCACTGACACTCACTCACTGACACTCACTCACTGACACTCACTCACTGACACTCGCTCACTGACACTCACTCACTGACACTCACTCACTGACACTCACTCACATCACTCGGGTCCCAATCACATGCAGAATCACTATGGCTAAAGGTGAAAATCGACCGTAAGAAAGCTGTGATCATAGCAGCTGTATCTACCGACCTCCATCTACATCACACGGCCAAACTCAAGCCGACTACAACGACATAGAGGAGCAAATCTAGAAGGCCGTCACCGCATTCCTACTCAACGAATCATCGTTGCTGGTGATCTAAATTCGGACTCCCGCACGAACCCACCTGGCTACAACCGATTAAGTGAACTGCAAACATGTGGACTACATCGCATGGTTAATGGACCCCCGTTCTACCGCGGGTAGCACACAGAGCATTCTGACATGTTCCTTGTATCCGCGGTAGCACACAGAGCATTCTGACATGTTCCTTGTATCCGCGGTAGCACACAGAGCATTCTGACATGTTCCTTGTATCCGCGGTAGCACACAGAGCATTCTGACATGTTCCTTGTATCCGCGGTAGCACACAGAGCATTCTGACATGTTCCTTGTATCCGCGGTAGCACACAGAGCATTCTGACATGTTCCTTGTATCCGCGGTAGCACACAGAGCATTCTGACATGTTTCTTGTATCCGCGGTAGCACACAGAGCATTCTGACATGTTCCTTGTATCCGCGGTAGCACACAGAGCATTCTGACATGTTCCTTGTATCCACGGTAGCACACAGAGCATTCTGACATGTTTCTTGTATCCGCGGTAGCACACAGAGCATTCTGACATGTTTCTTGTATCCGCGGTAGCACACAGAGCGTTCTGACATGTTCCTTGTATCCGCGGTAGCACACAGAGCATTCTGACATGTTCCTTGTATCCGCGGTAGCACACAGAGCATTCTGACATGTTCCTTGTATCCGCGGTAGCACACAGAGCGTTCTGACATGTTCCTTGTATCCGCGGTAGCACACAGAGCATTCTGACATGTTCCTTGTATCCGCGGTAGCACACAGAGTATTCTGACATGTTTCTTGTATCCGCGGTAGCACACAGAGTATTCTGACATGTTTCTTGTATCCGCGGTAGCACACAGAGCATTCTGACATGTTTCTTGTATCCGCGGTAGCACACAGAGCATTCTGACATGTTCCTTGTATCCGCGGTAGCACACAGAGCATTCTGACATGTTCCTTGTATCCGCGGTAGCACACAGAGCATTCTGACATGTTCCTTGTATCCGCGGTAGCACACAGAGTATTCTGACATGTTTCTTGTATCCGCGGTAGCACACAGAGTATTCTGACATGTTTCTTGTATCCGCGGTAGCACACAGAGCATTCTGACATGTTTCTTGTATCCGCGGTAGCACACAGAGCATTCTGACATGTTCCTTGTATCCGCGGTAGCACACAGAGCATTCTGACATGTTCCTTGTATCCGCGGTAGCACACAGAGCATTCTGACATGTTCCTTGTATCCGCGGTAGCACACAGAGCATTCTGACATGTTCCTTGTATCCGCGGTAGCACACAGAGCATTCTGACATGTTCCTTGTATCCGCGGTAGCACACAGAGCATTCTGACATGTTCCTTGTATCCGCGGTAGCACACAGAGCATTCTGACATGTTTCTTGTATCCGCGGTAGCACACAGAGCATTCTGACATGTTCCTTGTATCCGCGGTAGCACACAGAGCATTCTGACATGTTCCTTGTATCCGCGGTAGCACACAGAGCATTCTGACATGTTCCTTGTATCCGCGGTAGCACACAGAGCATTCTGACATGTTCCTTGTATCCGCGGTAGCACACAGAGTATTCTGACATGTTTCTTGTATCCGCGGTAGCACACAGAGTATTCTGACATGTTTCTTGTATCCGCGGTAGCACACAGAGTATTCTGACATGTTTCTTGTATCCGCGGTAGCACACAGAGCATTCTGACATGTTTCTTGTATCGGACTCATTTTGTAATGGTAGCGTTTTGTCGCGATGTACAGTGGTAGACGACTGTAATTACTGCGCTCATCATCGTAGGGTGATGTCTTGAAATTAGAGTCACTCGAACAAAGGTAAAACCGACATATAGAGCATGACTAAATTGGCGAGCCTTTAATGCTGAAGCGTTTCTGTGTGACGTAGTGCGGGTAGAATGGAATGTTATTGTTGAAATGGAAATAAAAATTGCGAGGAGCAATGGAATACATTTTCCTCAACCATGTCGAACATTCTGAATCAACACGCCCCTATCAGACGTTATAAAGTACGCAATCCAAATCCTCCTCCAGTGACAGATGAAACCTTACATCTCATGAGACAGCGCAAAAAAAGCGAAAGCAACTAATGACATTTCCTACAATGACCTAAATATTAGGGTTAAAAGAGCTATTAGAAAGGACAGACAATCGATCACACAAAAAGTAAAGAATGTTTCCTCATCTTCCCTCTTACGAGAAATCCGTCCGATCATAGCTCCTAAACGAGGAATGCTGATTGAACCAGTTAAAGGGAAATTGCCACCTCGCAGGCCAATATGGAGTTTGTGGTGTGTATCGGTCGATTAAGCGTGTCCGATTTCACCTGCAAAATTTGGTTCCCGAAACTCCCCCCTTAGATAAAAAAATAAATTTACACCACTCATGCTTGCCAAGCATTCGTAAAATTGGAGTCGCCACATCACTATTTAGAAATCACTTCTATGCGGACTGTTATTTTCTTTTGAATGTTGCAAACTCAACATCACCATTCCGTCAGTGCACTTTAAATTAACCCTCGCCGTACGGGAGCTTTTTTCACCTTCGCCCTACGGGGGTGGTCCTAAAAAGACCCCCCTGTTAACTTCCAAACCAAGCAACATAGAGCAACGCAGTAAGAACCAACATGTTGCCTGTCATGTTTGGAATCTAACGATATGCAATTTTTAGGTTTCGGGTCAACGAGTGACCTTCCAGGTCAAGTGAATGACCTCGATCGACCACGTCCAGAACAGCGATTTTGCTCTGTCAGAAAACGTCAAAATGAGAAATTGATAAATGTAAATAAAAAGGCATGTTCCTAGACCAGTTGTGTCTCAGAAATACAGAAAAGATAATTATTTATTCGTATCTGGTATTCGTATCTGGTCAAAAAAAAGTCCAAAAAAGTTATTAAAAAAGACGTCATGAATTTCTTACACTTAGGGAGCCATAACTCAGTCAAAAATAGTGATATTTCTTTGAAATTTGGTTTGAGTATTGTCCATACTCAGTTCTCTCACATATATTCCGTTTTTTAACGTCTTTGAAAATTTTGATTTTGTGGTGATTTTTCCCCCAAAAAAATCATTTTTTTGTTGATTTTGGGGGTCAAAAACCCCAAATTTTGAAAATCCGAGATCTCTCGCTCTCGCTCTCGCTCTCGCTCTCGCTCTCTATCTCTCCTCCATCCGACACCGACGCTCACTGCACTCACAGCAGCTTGGAGAAGAGGGCCTTCATGGCGGCCAGCTGGTGGCATTCCCGTCACAGCCACCGATCCGACGCACTGACCGCGCACCCGAGACCAGCTCGACTGGCTGCTGGCGCGGCGGCGCACCCCACTGCCGACTAGGGCTGCAATGCGCGTCCGGCCCGCCCCGACCGGCGCCGCCACCGCGCAGCTGCCCGGCTACAGACACCTCCTCAGAGCACCGACATGTCAGAGTGTGCCGGCGGCCGTGTCGGCCACAGATCCGGCGCCTCCTGCACATCTGTGACCATTAGCAGCTGGACCGGTAACTGGACACTCGGCCCCGGTGGCAGAGGCAGGTACCCCGGCACCGGCGTCATGTTACCCGAGGCGGTGCCGGCGGCCGCTCTCAGCTCGATCGATGGCGTGGTGCGGGAGCGGCGGGGCTGTGGTGGCGGCACCGCCCTCCCCCCCCCCCCCCCCACCCCACCCCCCACCCCGTGCCGCCGCCCGCCGTCGTGCCGCCCCCCGCCGCGCCGCCGCACCGTCTCGCGGCCAGCGGCGGCGCCATGCGTCTTGGCTGGACCGGGGGCGGGCGGGTCAGGGAGAGTGGGAGACGCCCCCGGCTGCGTCTCTGCGACCCGGCCAGCAGTCTGTCTCGAGCCGGGCCACCCAGCTGCACTGCTGAATCGATAGACGCCGCCGCCGTCCAGCTCCGACTCAGCCCACTCACGCATTCTGCACACGGCCGCAGAGCCGCTGCTCAATCTGCACCACAGCTCAGCTGATACCACAATATCACACTACACTACAGCTGATACCACAACCAGCAAAACTCAATATTGGCATTTACGTGTGACATTTCCATTGACAGTCAATCATAGACAGAGGCATAGTCCATTTGTGTATGACTCCATTTGGAGGAAAAAAAGGTGAATTTCGCCGCTTCGAAAATATGTTTTATATATTGGTTATTTGTTTACACTTATTATAGTTTTACTATGATCGTCTCTGTTATTTTGGCCATTTCAACTCAAAGTTACTTTTTAGGTATGCCTGTTCTTCCACTTACATGAATCTGACCGACGAAACGACATCAAAGACGACATCAAAGACGACATCAAAGACGACATCAAAGACGACATCAATGACGACATCAACGACGACATCAAAGACGACATCAAAGACGACATCAGACGACATCAAAGACGACATCAAAGACGACATCAAAGACGACATAAAAGACGACATCGAAGACGACATCAAAGACGACATCAAAGACGACATCAAATACGACATCAAAGACGACATCAAAGACGACATCAAATACGACATCAAAGACGACATCAAAGACGACATCAAAGACGACATCATAGACGATATCAAAGACGACATCAAAGACGACATCAAAGACGACATCAAAGACGACATCAAAGACGACATCAGACGACATCAAAGACGACATCAAAGACGACATCAAAGACGACATAAAAGTGACAAATAGGTACCACAACTGAGATTTCGACCGAGCTGGCCATGGTCAACCGTTTTGTCTGCCCGACTCCGTTTAACAAAGCGGCTGTATCTGGAGGCCTGTCAATGGCCTGGACCATTTTTAGTGGGCAAATCTGGGACATTCAAACAATTGGCTTGCGTTTAGTCAGCTAAGCTCTGGAATCCAATCAAAAGAAGCTGCGATTGGCATAAGAGTCGCAGCCCTGCCCCAGTTTGGTAGCCACTCAGCTGACCCCGTTTATATGAGTCAGCGAATCGCAGGCACGTAGCCAAGGGGAGGGCGGCGGGGGCGCCCCCCCCCCCCCCCCCCTCCCCTAGAGGCCAGGAGGGCTCTTTTTGGCGCGCGAGGGCCCTTTTCAGCGCGCGCAGCGCGCCGAAAAGGGCCGTCGAGACCGCGCGAAGCGCGGTATCATAGGCTCTTTACTACACGAAGCGTGGTCTTTAGAGAGTTTAGCGGACTTCAGAGGCCCTTTAGGGCCACCAGGGCCCTCTGAAAGACCAGAGGGCCCCTTGGACGTTCAAAAGAGCCCTGTGCATGTCAGAGGGGCCCCTGGCAAGACCGAAAGGGCCCCTGAGCGGGTCAGAGGGCCCCCTGAGTACGTCGAATGGGCCCCCTGAACACGTCGAATGGGTCCCTAGCCAGGACAGAGGGGCCCCTGGGCAGGTTGAGAGGCCCCTGTGCAGGTTGAGAGGCCCCTGGGCATGTCGACAGGACGACAAAGCGGCCAGCGCAGTCCTTTGTCGGGTCATAAGGGCCCTTGAGCAGGTTGGAGGGCGCCTGGACAGACCAGAGGGCCCCTGGGAAGTTAAGAGGGCCCCTGTGCAGGTCAGAGGGGCCCTGACCAGACCAAAAGGGCCCCTAGGTGGGTCAGAAGGGCCCCTGAACATGCCGAATGAGCCCCTAGCCAGCACGGAGGGGCCCCAGGGCAGATCGGAGGGCCCTCGGAGCATGTCGCAAGGCGACAAAGCAGCCAGCGCTGTCCCTTGCTAGGTCGTAAGGGCCCCTTATAAGGTTAAAGGGCCCCTGGATAGACCAGAGGGCCCCTGGAAAGTTAAAAGGGCCCCTGCGCAGATCGGAGGGGCCCCTGATCAGACCGAAAGGACCCTTGGGCGGGTAAAAAGGGCCCCTGAACATGCTGAAGTGGCCCCTGGCCAGCACGGAGGGGCTCCAGGGCAGGTCGGAGGGCCCCTTGAGCATGTCGGCAAGGGCGACAAAGCAGCCAGCGCAGGCCGACCAGAAGAGTCGCTGGGCCGATCGGAGGGGCTCCTGGGCAAGTCAGAGGGACCCCTGGCTAGACCGAAAGGGTCCCTGGGCCGGTCGGAAGGCCCCTTGAACATGCCAGATGAGTTTCTAGCCAGACTGGAGGGGCCCCTGGGCAGGTAGGAGGGGCCCCTGAGCATGGGCGGCGGATTGCGGGGGCAGGGTACCCAAAATTCCCCCCAGTCGAAAATCCTGGGGGCAAAGGGTAGTTTTGCCCCCCCCCCCCCAGATTTTAGCCTGCTCAATCTGAGGCAACATGACCCTTCCCCCTCCCCAGGATTTGCATTTGAGGGGGGGGGGGATTTTGGGTACCCTGCGCCCCGCAATCCGCCGCCCCTGCCCCTGAGCATGTCGACAGGGCGACAAAGCAGCCCGTGCAGTCCCTGGCCAGGTCGGAAGGACCTCTGAACAGGCCGAATGGGCCCCTTGACACACAAGAGGGGCTCCTTGGAAGGTCAGAGGAGTCTCTGGTGAGACCGGAAGGGTCAAAGCACGTAGAGATCGCAGATGAAGATTAAATACAAAGAGGACTTACTCCACAATAAAAATATTAATAGCGGAGCTTTCGCGTATATTGTAACACCCTTCGTCAGGGTGCTACAATATACCCGAAAGATCGGATTTTATTTTTCCTGTAGAGTAAGCCTTCTTTGTATTATATATATATATATATATATATATATATATATATATATATATATATATATATATATATATATATATATATATATATATATATATATATATATATATATATATATATATATATATATATATATATATATATATATATATATATATATATATATATATATATATATATATCACCTACTCCACATCATGTCTTTTCGCTTCGCGGATCCCAGATGAGTCCCTGAACAGGTCGGAAAGGCGTAGAAAAGGTCAGAGGGGCCCCTAGACGATCTGAAGGGACCTTGGGCCTTTCAACAGTAAGAATACAGTTGTACAGGGAATCAAACTCAAAATGTTCGCGCCGCTCCGCGGCGCAATTAACTACAAATTCAATTATATGCGGGTTAGGAAAAAAATCGGTCAGTTTCTCGGCTCATTTATGTGTTATGTTACTACTTTCCTATATTATTGGGCAAAATAGTTCATTTTAGCACCTTTTCCCCGCACTTTTAAACGCACAGTATAGCAATTTTAGAGGTTCGCACCATACGCAATGCGACGCATTGATGAGAAAGCAAGCCAGGGCATAATACTCAAAATTTTCGCCCCGCTCCGCGGCGCAATTTGTTCCCCTTTGAGTTCCAGGTTCCAGGTTCCAGGTTTTGAGCTTAAAAAAATATTCAAAGTTGGTATAGCTGATTCCAAATTCGTGTCGCTGGTTCCAAAGTTGATGTGGCAGTTCGCTAACTCCAGCTCCTAAACGTTGGTATGGCCCATGCCATACCTGCCATTTTGCATTTTCCAGCCTTGTAACGTGCCTTTTCATGCGTTTTTTTTTTGGGGGGGGGCCTTTCAACGCTTGGGAAGGGGCCCTTTCAACGCTCGGGAAGGGGCCCTTTCGAGGCGCCGCCCCCCCCCCCCCCCCCCCCCCCCTCCCTGGACGAAATCCTGGCTACGTGCCTGACTGACGATGAGCATCAAATACGTATCTTTTGCTCATGTAACAGGTCCTGGTGGGCTCAAACTGGCAATCTGGCTTATGGTAAATTTCCACTAGCGCTATCGGAAATTTGCGATAGACGACTGACAACGGAACGTATAAACTATTCTTTCATATTGTTAAAATATATTTTAAAGAAATTTTGATAAAATCGTAAAGCTTGTTAAAAATGATGTACATAATATTTTCCTTTATGCTCAAGAATGTTTTGTAATGAATAATTTTGGATATTGATGTCTCATAAGGAGCAGCGGCTCGTTATTGGCGAATGCGGCTCGTTATTGGCGAATGCGGCTCGTTATTGGCGAATGCGGCTCGTTATTGGCGAATGCTGCGTGCGGCGGCGAGCGATGGGGCGGAGCGTCCGCCGGCTGGTGCGTGCTGCATCACTTCCGACACGGGCGCCGCCAGCCGCCAGTTCCGGTCCCGCCGGGCAGCGGGGGCAGAGGCCGCGCAGTTATTCTGGGTTCGGGGGGGGGGGGGCAAACCGTCCGTTGATCCAGTCATCCAAATTCCCAACTCAATGCTTGCAACAGCTGCAAGTCTGATATTGTATTGAATTTTTAGGTACCTATTATTATAGCGACAGATCGCAGGGGTTATTGACTCTTTTCCTTTAGCATTGTCAGTAGTTACAATATTACATTACTAACAATAATTGTTTAAATTTCAAGCTTTCAGTTAATTTAATTTTACTTAGTTATCTGAAATTGATAAACATGTATTAAAGGCTTCGGGGTTAAGTCTTTCAAAAAGAGTTTTTAGGATTAAAAAGGACAGCAACACAATAACGAAGCCGTAAAAACTGTGTCTAGTCATCGCCATCGGTGACCGATTAGATAAACACCTGAAAAGGACGTTTCACATCACCTATCTTCACCTGATTGCCGGAGTCAGAGTGGCACAACTTTATTTCATCTGACTCCGACTCCGGCTGAAATTACCAACTCCGATTACGACTCCGACTCTGCAGCCCTGCTTCCGACAGCCCTGCTCAGACAGGCTCTTTCAAACCACCTGAGGACTCTATTGGAATGATCGAAAGCCCTCTCAGATTGACACATTGACCTTCAGACTCGAATAGGGTCCTCTCTCAGGCTTCTTAAGGGCCCTCTCAGGCCGGGATAGAGCCTTTCGGGCGTGGCAGGGGCCCTCTAATACCGGACGATAGCCCTCTCAGGTTGGCTGATTATTCTCTCAAATGAGCGGATGGTTCTCTCTTATCGACTAAGGTTTCTCGTCAGCCAAAAAAGCGACATCTTAGGCCGATTGAGGGTCCTCTCAAACTGACAAGCGGCCATCTCAGCAGGGGTGTTAAAAAGTGCGAACTTACTATATATAGTGGGCGCCAAATAATCCCTACAAGAACTTGCTCCGGGGCCGAAAATGTCCCAAATTAACAATCTGTTTTGCTCTGAGATCATCAATTATGTAAAGAGTAATGCACAACTACACATTCTTTTCAAATTAGATGCCAAGTTTCTTTCTTTATTGTTGCTAGTTGTGAACCCCAAATACCACCACCTCCAACCTTCGGCCGATATATTTGTATCGGATATAAATCATTATCGCAAAAAATACGTGTCCTGAAATGTCTCTAACGTTCTGGGCCGCGAGCGTGGCGTGGGCCACTTCCATTGCTTTAACATATGGGCCGCGAACGAACTGCCATAATTTGAATAGCGGCCCCCGTCTGCCTTGAGAAATACCTCACTAAATTATCCGGCTCCTTGCGAGATGTGAGAGATTGTTTTGGTCGTTTGAGGTTTACCAAGTGATATCTCAAGATTCTGATGGTAACGCCACCACAAGCAAGGATGGCGTTACAATCAGACTGTGTGATTAGCTTGCCCAGGGGGTGACACCGCTTGAGCGCCACATAGGTCGCTTCGTCGGCGCTCACAAAACGTTATTTGACGTCACTGGCGGCAGAGCTATCCACCAATCAAATTCCAAGATTTCAGCTAGCAATAGCGCAATAGTTGAAATTTAACAGTCTATTGGTGGCGTGTTGCATGCGGGTTTCGATGGCTGACGTTCGTCAAATTAGCAGCATCAGATATCGCACTGGCAGTGTGATATTCCGAGGTGTCTCAATTTTCCCCAAATTTTGCATACAGGGCTTCCTCGATGCGCTGATTCCGAAAATATGCCTCTATAGGCCGGTATTTTTTGTCGTTTACGAGTTACAGCCATGCGTTTGAGCGCGGCGCCGACGAAGGAGCCGGGCACCGCCAGTGACGTCCTCCGGCAGTCCGGAGTTGAAGGTCAAATGGCTCGTGTCTTTACCTGGTTATAGGACCTTGAGCTTGCCTTATTTATGACCTTGTTTATTTATGGCCTTGATTAGCTTGAAGTTGAACTTGTTTGACTATCCGATTCCATTGTTTAAATTTGCTTTGGTTTTGAAACATGGATATTTTGTTTACAAGCTTTACAATGTTAGCCTGATATATATTTGGAGTCAGAGTATAGTAAGATGGATAATAATGTGTTGCTAGGTACTTGCTCAAAATGATTTTGTTTTAGTAAAATTATCCACTGTTGAATGAAAGCTTCTAAAAATAATTAGGACAAAAATGCAAATTGTATAGAACTTATACCTTTATTAATTATTCATTGATATTAGGTAATGAGGAAATAACATTTGGCATGTATGATGTGATGTACGGTCAACAACTGTTGTAACCCCGGACACACCTAACCTCAGACTTGTTATGCTATCAGAATGTAACCAATACAGACACACTAAAACACTGTGTGTCAGTATTGTCTGCACTCTGATAGCATGAAAAGTCTGATGTTAGGACGTGTCCAAATATTTTTTGGACACGTTTTGGACACTTTTACCCCGTCATGTGACATATAATCATAATAGGGAAAGTGATGATAGCACTTTGTTCTGTGGTTAGTATTTCGTTTTATATTGATCATCTGTAAGTGATCTGAAAATTACTTTACCAACAATAGGTAACCCCAGGCCCCCAGCTTGAGCCAGGCTGAATTCCAACTTCCCAGAGGGTGCACAAGAATTCCTGAAGGTGCCCGCCATTGGCAAAGATTTATCAACCCAAAGTCTGAGCATGTATACAATATTTTATCTGAACATTAGTATCCTGATAAGTGTCATGCTTAGATGATTGCACGCAAAAAGGTTCAAAACCGCATGTGTTCAATTATTTTTATTTGACTATGAAGGTACTATACCTTAACTACATGCCAAAATACCAGACTCATACTATTGGTGTTCAGGTGGTCTCACCTGACTGGATATTACACCTTTGCCCCTCAGATTGACCGATGGCACCCTCAGTTCAAGCGACGGCCCCCTCAGGTTGACCGAAGATACCTTCAAGCCAACCGAGGTCCCTTCAAGCTGACCTAGGGCCCCCCAGGCCGATTGAGAACCTTCAATCCGAACAAGAGTCCCTCAGGCCGACACAGTGGCGGTCGCAAGGGGGTCATGGGGCCATGCCCCCCCCCCCCCCAAGCCCCATGAAGGGGGCCAACATATCTTTTGTCCTCCCCCAAGTCACTTGGAGCCCAGGTGGACCCGAAGGACCCGCCTAGGCTTCAAGTCAGAGTGGTCCCTCTGGAGGTCGGAGTGAGCTCCCTGGAGGCGGGAGTGGTCCCTATAGAGGTCGGAGTGAGCCTTATGGAGGACCGGGCCCTCTGGAGGTCACAGCTGACCCTCTGGAGGTCAGAGTAGGCCCCTGAAATCCAGATAGGATCCTCTGGACTCCAGAATGGGGCCCTATGGTGATGAGAATGAACCCTAAGGAGGTCAGAGTGGTGGTCCTCCTGGAGGTCAGAGTGGGCCCTCTGGAAGCCAGTGGACCCTCTGGAGGTCCGAGTGGGCCCTATGGATGCCAGAGGGTCCCAATGATATCCAGAGAGGCACTATGGAGGCCGGAAAGGGCCCTATGAAGGCCAGAGTGGCACACTGGAGGCCGAAGAGGGCCATCGGAATGGGCCCTCTGGAGGCAAGAGTGGCCGTCGTGAAGCCAGAGGGGCGCTCTGGATGCCAGAGTGGGCCCTCCGGTAGCTAGTCTGGGTCCTCTGGGGATCAGAATGGGCCCTCTGGAGATAAGAGTAGCCGTCGTGAGCCAGAGGGGCCCTCTAAATGCCATTGTGGGCCCTTTCCAGGTCAGAATGGGCTCTCTGGAGGCCAAAGTGGCCGTATTGAAGCCAGAGGGGCCATCTGGTTGCCAGAATAGGACCTCTGGAAGCCAGAGAGGGCTCACTGATATCCAGAAGGACCCTTCGGAAGTCACAGTGGGCCCTCGGGAGGTCAGAGTGGACCCTCTTGAAGCCAGAGGGGGACAAATGGTATCCAGATGGGGCCTTCTGGAGGCCTCAGTGACCCTCTGGAGGAAACAGAGGGAGGGCCCTCTGGAGGTGGAGGCCGGAGTGGGCCCTCTGGAGGTCAGTGGTACGGAAAGTTTGGTGACGATACTGATGTTGGTTTAGGATATATTGTGGAATAACGGGAGGGGGAAATATAGCCCCCCCCCCCCCCCCCAGTAACTCGAAGGTTAACTAGACAACTTAAAGGAAATAGTTCACCTTCAACATTAGTTTTAAACTGAGATAGCAGTTTTGTAGCCCCTGTTGGGAAACCCCTACCTGCAAGTTTGCTTGACTGAAAAGACTCCCAAGCCGAATATATTTGAGTTTTTGGCGAAGGAATGCGGTGCTGGCGAAAGAATGTTGTACTGGTTTTAGCCCGGGCAGAGGTTATACCATCAGCCAATCAGCTTGCAGCTGGTGCTAGCAAGCGATCGCCGGCCGCCGGTTGGCACATCGCCAATGCGAGTCTATCTTTACGCGACTACTTTCGAATCTGATTGGCTGAACCATTGTTTACATTCGCGTGACGTCAGGACTCTGACTCAGAGAGCATGCATATAGTTTTGATAAACAATAAAAATTACGGCCTTCTGTCCTGAATCGGCGCGATATAAGGCCATCTTTGACAATATAAAAAGAAATTGTATTAAAAAATATAATAAAATCGTGTTGGGTAAAAGTTTTCCAAGGTGAATTATTTCCTTTAACGGAAGCGTCCTGAAGTTGGAGTCTTCACTAGAATTTAAGGCCACAAGCTTTCCGTACATCAACGGAGAGGGAGAGTCTCGGGATCATCACATGCTCAACAATGAATTATGGCCATCGAGGTAGTTAGGTATGTGGCAACAGCATAAGACCGGTGCTTAAACACGGAACAAGTTCAGCAACACCGCTCTGAGCTCGGTTGCTAACTCCGCTTTACAAGGACTGTAAAATTATGTTGTTATTCCGGTTCATTTCGGTTTCAATCATTTCATGATCTCTGTGCTCGAGACCGAGGGCTCAGGGCTGTATCAAATCGGGTATTGATCGGAGAAAGGTGAAAGGATGACGAATTTAGGGTGTGTCATCGAGGGGGTTATTTTCATGGTTTCAATTTGAACAAAGATTTTCCATGACATTACTAGCCTTTTCCATGACTTTAGTAGCCTGCAAGGCAATAGAAAACGCGTTAATTGCAAAATTCGTGAGGCACGGACGACTTTTCTCACTCATGACGTCATTTTTTTAGTTGCGTTTTTTGGCTTTTAGTGACCTGATGCAGACAAATAAATTCCACCTATGTATTTCGGAGACAAAACTGGTCTAGAAACATGCCTTTTTGATTTGGATAAATCAATTTCAAATTTTGACCTTTTATGACCTAACCTTGACCTGAAGGCCATTATATGGGGTCAGGTTGTGAAAATGGCTACTACTATCGAATTATACGTGTAAAATAACCCATACACATGTGTCGCATGGCTTTCGTAGACCTCTTGCCAATAGTGACCTTTTCCCAATAGTGACCTTTTGCGACCTGACTTTAACCTTGACCATTGTTAACAATTTCACTTTCGCTTATGTGCGCGGAAAATGCATTATACTTTTGAGATTACTTTGTGCGATAATAGTCGCAATATAAGGCTTTTAATGGAAAGTATGGCCCATAAACTAAAATACCTCAATTTTGACCTTTGACCTGGCCGTGACCTGACATGTAACCGTATTTGTTAATTTCGCGTATTCTTTAGATGTGTCCAATTAAAAACTTTCGATTGCCGCCTTGTGAGTCTCGCTGCGATTATTGGTTCGGAAGATAACGAGGGGGCAGGATCTACCCCCCCCCCCCCCCCCAGCGGGGCGTGTTCGGCTGAATACCCCAACGGGGCGCGGGTTAAGAGGCGTCTGTCGGTCTGAGGGGGCTCTCAGTTGGCTTGACGTGACCTCGGTCGGTTAAGTAGGCCTTCGGTCATCCTGAGGGGCCTTTGGTCGGTCTAAGGGTCCCTTGTCAGTCTGAGGGGGCCCACATTGGGCGGTCTAAGGGGGCCTCTGGCGGCCTGAGAGGCCCTATGTCTGCCTGAAGGGGCCTTCACCCAGCTTGAGGGGCCCTTGGTCAGCCTAAGGGAACCTCAGTCGGCAAGAGGGGCCTTCGGTTGACCTTAGGTGACCTCTGTCGGCCTAAGAGAGCTATCGGTAGGCTTGAAAGAAACTCGGTCGGTTAAGGAGGCCTTCGGTCATCCTGAGGGGTCCTTGGTCGGCCTAGTGGGGTCCTATGTAGGCATGAGGGGCCGTCTGTCGGTCTCAGGGGCCCTCTGTCCGCCTGAGTGGCCCTATGTCCGCCTGAGGGAGCTTTAGGTGAACCTGAGAGGGCCTCTGTCGGTCTAAGGGGCCCTCGGTCGGCTTCAGGAGGTCCTCAGTCGCTCTGAAGGGGAGCTCGGTAGGCCTGAGGGTCCTCGTTCAGCTTGTGGGGGCCTTTGTCAAACTGGATGGTCCTTGGACGTCCTGAAGGGCCCTCTGCCTACCTGAAAGAGGGGCCGTGTTTAGTTTGAGGGCCATCGGTCGGCATGAGGGGACCTCGGACGGCTTCAGGGACCCTAGGTCGGCCTTAGGGAACCTCGGTCGGCTTCAGGGCCATCACTCGGTTTGAGGGCTCCAGGTCCGCTTGAGGTAGCCCTTTTTCAGCCTGAGGAGACCCTTTGTCAGCCTGTAGGTCCTTAAGTTCGGTCTGAGGGGCCTTTGGTTGGCATGAGGGACCCTCGGTCGGCTTGAGGGACCCTCAGTTGACCCTAGAGACCCTCAGTCAGCTTGAGAGCCATCAGTCCACCTGATAGGCCCTAGGTCAACTTGAGGTCGCCTTTGGTCAGCTTGAAGGGACCTCTGTGGGCTTTAAGGGGCATTCGGTCATTCTGAGGGTCCCTATGTCGGCCTGAGCGGGCCCTTGGTCGGGTTCAGGGGATCCTCCGGCGCTCCGAAGGGGAACTCTGTCAGCCTGATAGGCACACAGTCAACCTGAGCGGTCCTCGGTCGGCTTGAGAGGATGCCCCTTCAGGTATTTATAGGCCTGACAGAACCCTTGCCAGTCCTGAGCGAAACTCAGGCTGGTCTGAGAGGGCGATTGTCGAGGCCTGAGAGGGCCGCGCCTCCGGCCGTCACTGGCCGGAGGGTCGCCTTCATTTGCTGGAGGGGCGAAGTCACTGGCCGGAGAGGCGCCGTTATTTGCCGGTGGGGCGCCGTCACTAGCCGGAGGGGCGCCGTCACTGGCCGGAGAGGGGCCGTCACTGGACGGAGGGGTGCCGTCACTGCCCGAAGGGGCGCCGTCACAGGCCGAAGGGGCGTCGTCACTGGCCGAAGGGGCGTCGTCACTGGCCGGAGGGGCGCCGTCACTGGCCGGAGGGGCGCCGTCACTAGCCAGAAGGACGCCGTTTCTGGCCGGAGGGGCGCCGTCAATGGCTGCAAGAGTGCCGTCATTGTAAGAGGGCAGTGTGTGCATTAGGCCGGGTCATGCAAAACAGATTTCAGATTAATAGTGAAATTATCATGCGCTATGTCATTACAAGCTTACATATTTGTTTTCAAATTTTACAAATCAAATTTGGAGGTGCCAACTGGCCTCTTTTTAGGGACACTTTTGCATTTTTTCGTCAATATCGTACATCTTGGCATGCAATTTTTGTTTACGTTTTTTCAAATATCATTTTTGAATTCTACGTATGCTGGTTGACAGCTGTAGTGATTTTCATAAAGTTATAATATACATTGAAGCTGTTTCTCCGCATTTCCCGTAAGGATTTTAATGCACACGCTCGCAGCGCCATCTATTGAGCGGAATTGCAGTATATGTACTAGGTGCAGTTTTCCGGCTGCGGAGGCCTGCAGAGGGGCTCCACACGCGATGAAATGCAATACCAAAAGGTTAGCTCAGTGGCAAGGACGCAGGAACCGGGGGGGGGCAGAGGGCAGCCCCCCCCCCCCCCCCCCCCCCCCAAACATTTTTGGATTTTAACATTACGCCTATGGGCGTTGCATGGAAAGAATCGACTTCTGAATGCCTCCGCCCCCACCCACCCAACTTTCGGAGGGTTGCGGCGCCCTTGCTCAGTGTGCACTGGATCTGGAGACAAGACAGGTACCGCGCCGGGAGATAGGACAGGTACCGGGCCTCATGCCTGGAGATAGGACAGGTACTGGGCCTCACGGCTGGAGGCAGGACAGATGCCGGGCCTCACGTCTGGAGACAGGAAAGGCCTCACGTCTAGAGACAGGACAGGTACCGGGCCTCACGTCTGAAGACAGGACAGCTACCGGGCCTGGAGGCAGGGCAGGTACCGGACCTCTCGTCTGGAGGCAGGACAGGTATCGGGCCTCACGTCTGGAGACAAAACAGGCACCGGGCTCTCGAGACAGGGCAGGCACCGGGCCTCACGTCTGGAGACAGGACAGGCACCGGGGCCGTAGGCAGGGGAGGTACCAGACCTCACGTATGGAGACAGGACAGGGACCTGTCTCCATACGTCTGGCCTCACGTCTGGAGGTAGGACAGATGCCGGGCCTCACGTCTGGAGACAAAAAAGGCCTCACGTCTAGAGACAGGACAGGTACCGGGCCTCACGTCTGAATACAGGACAGCTACCGGGCCTGGAGGCAGGGCAGGTACCGGACCTCTCGTCTGGGGGCAGGACAAGCACCGGGCCTCACGTCTTGAGACAGGACAAGTATTGGGCCTCACGTTTGGAGACAGTACAGGTACCGAGCCTCACGTCTTGAGACAGGGCAGGCACCGGGCCTCACGCCTGGAGACAGGACAGGCACCGGGGCCGTAGGCAGGGGAGGTACCAGACCTCACGTCTGGAGACAGGACAAGTACCGGACCTCACGACTGGAGACAGGACAGGCACCGGGCCCGTAGGCAGGGCAGGTACCGGATCTCACGTTTGGAGACAGGACAGGTACCAGTCTTCACGTCTGGAGACAGGACAGGCACCGGGCCGCACGTCTAGAGGCAGGGAAGGTACCGGACCCCACGTCTGGAGACAGGACAGGTACCAGGACTCACGTCTGGAGACAGGGCAGGCACCGGGCCCGGAGGCAGGGCATGTACAGGACCTCACGTCTGGAGACAGGACAGGTACCGGGCCTCACGACTAGAGGCAGGGAAGGTACCGGACCCTACATCTAGAGATAGGACAGGTACCGGGCCTCACGTCTGGAGACAGGACAGGTATCGGGCCTCACGTCTGCAGACAGGATAGCTACCGGGCCTGGAGACAGGGCAGGTACCGGACCTCATGTCTGGAGGCAGGACAGGTACTTTGCCTTACGTCTGGAGACAGGATATATGCCGGGCCTCACGTGTGGAGACAGGAAAGGCCTCACGTCTAGAGACAGAACAGGTACCGGGCTTCACGTCTGAAGACAGGACAGCTACCGGGCCTGGAAGCAGGGCAGGTACCGGGCCTCACGTCTGGAGACAGGGCAGCTACCGGGCCTGGAGGCAGGGCAGGTACCGGACCTCTCGTCTGGAGGCAGGATATTATCGGGCCACACGTCTGGAGACAGGACAGGCACCGGGCCTCACGTCTGGAGACAGGACAGGCACCGGGGCCGTAGGCAGGGGAGGTACCAGACCTCACGTCTGGAGACAGGAAAGGTACCGGGCCTCACGTCTGAATACAGTACAGGCATTGGGCCGTGGGCAGGGCAGGTACCGGACCTCACGTCTGGGGACAGGACAGGTACCGGTCCTCACGTCTGGGGACAGGGCAGGCACCGGGCCCGGAGGCAGGGCAGGTACCGGACTTCACGTCTGGAGACATGACAGGTACCGGGCCTTACGTCTAGAGGCAGGGAAGGTACCGGACCCCACATCTGGAGATAGGACAGGTATCGGGCCTCACGTCTGGGGACCGGACAAGCACCGGGCCTCACGTCTGGAGACAGAACAGGCACTGGGCCTCACGCCTGGAGACAGGACAGGTACCGGGCCTCACGTCTGGAGACAGGACAGGCACCGGGCCCAGAGGCCGGGCAGGTAAAGGACCTCACGTCTGGAGACAGGGCAGGTACCGGGCTTCACGTCTGGGGACAGGACAGGCACCTGGTCTCACGTCTGGGGACATGACAGGTATCTGGCCTCACGTCTGGGGACAGGACAGGTATCGGGCTTCACGTCTGGAGATAGTACAGGTACCGGGCTTCACGTCTGGAGATAGGACAGGCATTGGGCCGTAGGCAGGGTAGGTACCGGACCTCACGTCTGGAGACAGGGCAGGCACCGGGCCCGGAGGCAGGGCAGGTACCGGACCTCACGTCTGGAGACATGACAGGTGCCGGGCCTCACGTCTAGAGGCAGGGAAGGTACCGGACCTCACATCTGGAGATAGGACAGGTATCGGGCCTCACGTCTGGGGACCGGACAGGCACCGGGCCTCACGTCTGGAGACAGAACAGGCACTGGGCCTCACGCCTGGAGACAGGACAGGTACCGGGCCTCACGTCTGGAGACAGGACAGGCACCGGGCCCGGAGGCAGGGCAGGTGAAGGACCTCACGTTTGGAGACAGGACAGGTACCGGGCTTCACGTCTGGGGACAGGACAGGCACCTGGTCTCACGTCTGGGGACATGACAGGTATCTGGCCTCACGTCTGGGGACAGGACAGGTATCGGGCTTCACGTCTGGAGATAGGACAGGTACCGGGCTTCACGTCTGGAGATAGGAAAGGGACCGGGCCTGGAGACAGGGCAGGTACCGGACCTCACGTCTGGAGATAGGACAGGTACCTGTCCTGTCTCGAGGGGCGGATCAAGGTCATGCAGTCAAATCTGTTTGCCACGCACACCTCCACACCCACTTTAAATCCATTTGCCATGGAGTTAATCTGCTGGTGTTCCATTACCCTTCGGCCAAAGGGCCCCCTCCACACGGTCAAAGCCCCCCCCCCCCCCAACAAAAATGGCGCGAAATGGTATCTCCTCGGATTTAGGTCACTATATTTTGCAGGGTCTCTAAATGGTCGTAAAAAACGTCGGACAGCCCATGTTGAAGTTTAAGGACTTCCGAGGGCCCCCTTAGGCCGACTGAGGGCCTTCCGTCGGCCTTAGAGGCCCCTCAGGCTGGCTTGTGGCACCTCGGGACACTCGGTGTCAAATTTCCGGTAAAAAATAAAAAATCGAACCAACTTCTGGAAAAATTATCAACAAATTTGCAAATTTACAAATTTATGGGGGAATCATATGTTTGCCCCCCCCCCCCCAGCTTCTTGAGTGGGGGCAGCTTCCCCCCTGACGCCCCCCCCCCCTTATCCGCCGCCACTGATTGCAGTGCGTGTGGAGCTCCTTGCAGACCTCGCAACCGGGAAACTGCACATCGTGCATAAATTGAAAGTCCGCTCAATAGATGGCGCTGTGAGTGGGTGCCTCAAAATCCTTACAGGAAATGCAGAGAAACATATTTATTGTCCCTGATAACTCCATGGCAATCACTACGGTTGTCAAACAGCATACTGAGAATTCTAAAATGATATTTTCAAAAAATTGTAAAAAATTATTAATGCCCAAATGTACGATATTGACGCAAAAATCGCAAAAGTGTCACCAAAAAGAGACCGGTTGGCACCTCCCCCCCAAAAAATGTAAGGTTGTAATGATATAGCGCATAATAATTTCACTATTAATCTGTGCATGCTCGCAAAACCTATCGAATGACCCGCCCTAGTGTGCATGTCTAGTGTATGATAACGCTGATGTTTGAAGGCATCAGGTGTCTCCTGACTCCTGAGGCGCGTAATGTGTCACTCCTGGTACGCCTGCGGTGCCCAGAATGTGCCTTCGGCGCAAAACTAGTGCCCCTGCGCCTTCTGCGCAGGGGCGCCAATTTTTCATTTTGGGAGGGTGCTGCCAGCCCGTTGCTCCCCCTGGAGATGTGCATAATTGATAATTGGCAGCTCGATCTCTTATACAGTGTGTTTGTGTGTACAGTGTGTACAGTGTGTTTCGGTGTGTCTGTGTGTGGATTGGCGGGGTGGGGGTGGTGGTGGTGGGAGCCGGGGGTAAAGACGTCGCGACGGCCTTGCGCTAGTGCGAGACACCCAGCTACCCTGCTTAGCTACCCAGAATCACGTCGGCTGCACAGATGGCTCTTCGGTACCCGACCCGGCTTGGAGTGCTTGCTACCTGTGAGCCTCTGCATTCTGTAGGTATTATAGCAGCGTCGTGCAAGAAAAACATTGCGCCAAATGATTGATTTGCATGTAATATGTTAATTTTCTAACAGTTAAAAGCGAAAAGAAAACGTTTTCTTGTTTGATGAACTCATTCCCTCAAGTACAGCGGTGCCCGAAATTACTATTATAGGTGGCAGCACCTTCGATAGCAAGGTTTTCCGTATGAAAGTTAAATCGTCCGTACCTCACGAATACGAGTTTTTATGAAGAAAACAAATATTGGTATGGTTGGTGTTTTGAGGTGCTAGCTCCATGGAATTTATTTGTCCAACTTCAGTGTGTGACTGATGACACCCTAATGACGATGACCAGCAGAGGGAACTAGGTGGGGTTCGTGGTGTGACGATGACCAGCGGAGGGAACTGGGTGGGGTTCGTGGTGTGACGATGACCAGCGGAGGGAACTGGGTGGGGTTCGTGGTGTGACGATGACCAGCGGAGGGAACTGGGTGGGGTTCGTGGTGTGACGATGACCAGCGGAGGGAACTGGGTGGGGTTCGTGGTGTGACGATGACCAGCGGAGGGAACTGGGTGGGGTTCGTGGTGTGACGATGACCAGCGGAGGGAACTGGGTGGGGTTCGTGGTGTGACGATGACCAGCGGAGGGAACTGGGTGGGGTTCGTGGTGTGACGATGACCAGCGGAGGGAACTGGGTGGGGTTCGTGGTGTGACGATGACCAGCAGAGGGAACTGGGTGGGGTTCGTGGTGTGACGATGACCAGCAGAGGGAACTAGGTGGGGTTCGTGGTGTGACGATGACCAGCAGGGGGAACTGGGTGGGGTTCGTGGTGTGACGATGACCAGCAGGGGGAACTGGGTGGGGTTCGTGGTGTGACGATGACCAGCAGAGGGAACTGGGTGGGGTTCGTGGTGTGACGATGACCAGCAGGGGGAACTGGGTGGGGTTCGTGGTGTGACGATGACCAGCAGGGGGAACTGGGTGGGGTTCGTGGTGTGACGATGACCAGCAGGGGGAACTGGGTGGGGTTCGACGGTTCGTGGTGTTACTGATATAATATGTCAACTTTTCCCGCCGCGATTCACCGTTCTCCTGAAAGGTATGGCTGTCGGGAACACAAAACGTTGTGACAACAATAAGTGACCGTTGTCAAAAATAACAAGAGTGGCCAATTTTAACGCCAACATCTTCACTCCGTATATCCAGTTTTTGTTCGGGGAAAAAAATTGTTCGGAATTATCATGAATATCGTAAAATAACCGATATTTGACCTTTGGTGACCTCTGGTGACCTCAATATTGATCTGACCTAAAAATGGCATGCGTACTTTCGATAGAACTTGCCTCAAGCTATCTAACGCCATTTTCTGCTTGTCGCTACGTTCCGTAGTTTTCGAGATCTTAAGAGGGCGAAAATCCCTCCCCTCCCTCCCCCCCCCCCCCGGCAGTTCGTGGTTGGCGCGAACCCCCGGCAGTGCGAGTGTTAATTACGTATGGCTGCCGCTGATACTTCGGGCCTGCCATGATGTGATCATCAACATTCCATTTACCTATAGGCCACCGATTACATTGCGCTAACTCCTTGAGCCCTTCCAGCAACAAGCTCTGCTTAGCTGGGTGGGCTCACTGGAGTGCAGCAGATTACCCGATGTGACAATGACCAGGCAATGGACCCCCACACAGCACACAACGAATTATCGCCAGGAATAAACGTATACATACTTACCACTAACCGAATGAATGTGTGAAAGCATGGCCTGTGGGGTAGTGTAGGGGAAGTCACCTGCTGACTTCAGCGGAGCCACTACCTTCCGCTCTCTTTTGCAGTAGCTTAACGTATCGAACACATCCTCTCCACTCTGCGTTCGCTTATTTAAGTTTACTTTCAATTTCTTAGCTAGGAGTGCCGCGACTTTGCATTTTGAAGTGATCTGGTGTTAACGTAAGGTGCTGTGAGTCGTTGGGATCGAGGGAGGGGGCACTCCTGGTCACCTGTTCATGGGTGGCGGTGTATTTAGAGTCGGGATCGAGTGAGGGGAACTCCTGGTCACCTGTTCATGGGTGGCCGTGTATTTAGAAGATAAAAAACTAATAATTATCAGCGTGCACTTAACTCACCTAGCGCACGCATTTCAAATTGTTTCAAATTGTTGTTTGAAAATGTCTTCTCACAAGAAGACTGGTACACAGTTTTTGGTACCCCTTCACTGAAGCTTGAACACTTTTTAAGCGCTTTTTACCAGCGCTTTTAATGGCTACTTTATGCTGTTGTTTTTACGGTACAGTGTGGTGTTGTGTTTTTGCTTTTTGTACTGTGCGAGCCTGTGTTTCGTTTGGACTCGCGTTATCTGTGAATGTTTTAATTTATCCTATTCTGACTGCAAGCGTAACTGGGCTCTGTGCCTGTGGTTGTTTTGCTGCAATACAATACAATACAATACACCATGATTTTGAATGGAGCTAGTTTGAAGAAAAAGCAACAACAATGTGTCTGTCTTGCCTCGCAACCCCGTTTTACCCCACTCCCCAAATAAACCATTTAAGACATAAACTGCAGGGTCCGATCATAAGTCGAAAGACACTGGGACAAGAATAGTTCCTATCCTTTCGCTATGCAAGTCGTTTCCTCCGGCGACGAATTCGACGTCTCCTTTCATCACGGGCCAAAAGTAGCCCAGCATTGATCGCGACTGCGACCGACCAGCCACCTATCGCCAAAACGGCGAACTTCACGTTGGACCGTTAGCCACTAGGTGATAACCCATATTAGGCTAGGTAATTATAGAAGTATCATATTCCAAAATCCCATTTTAGTATTAAAGTGCAAGACTAGGGGCACTAGGGTAAGATGAGAAGACTCAGGTGTCTCGGCATATTTGGCCAGAGGCGGTCGCAGGGGGGGGGGGCATCCAGGCCATGCCCCCCCCCCCCAAAGGCCGATGGGGGGGGGGGGGGCAGGGGGCAATATATATTTTGACCCCCCCCAAGTCACTTGGGGCCCAGCTGGGCCCGAAGGGCCCGCCTTGGCTCCAGGTCAGAATGGACCCTCTAGAGGTCAGAGAGGAGGCCAACTGGATGCCAGAATGGCCCCTGGAGGCCATTCGCGAACGAGTCCTCTCAAAGCCAAAGTGGCCTCTGGAGGTCGCAGAGGGTCCTCTGGAGGCCAAAGTGGGACCCTGTAGGCCGGAGTGGACCCTCTGGAGGTCAGAGGGGCACAATGGCATCCCGAGGGCCCCCTGAAAGCCCTCTGAAAGCCAGAGTGGGCTCTCTGCAGGTCATAATGGGCCCTCTATAGTTCATAGTGGGGGGCCTCTGGAAGCCAGAGGGGCCCACTGGAGGCCCTCTGAAGTGGGCCCTCTGAAGGCCAGAGTGGGACCTCTGGAGGTCAGAGTTGGTGCTCTGGAGGCAGAAGTGGGCCCTCCGGAAGCCAGAGTGGACCCTTTCCCAGCCAGCATTTCGGTTGGGGAAGGCTCGGGGAAGGTTGGGGAAGGCTTGGGGAAACCCAACTGCTCCCCAAACGATTGGGAAAGGTTTGGGATTCCCCAATCGATCCCCAATCGGATTCCGCCCTTTCTGGTCAGCGATTGGGGAAGCTTGGGATTTTCTTCGTTTCCCCGACCGGCTGAGTTGGAATTTGTTTGGGGAAAACGCACGATTGCAGATCTCAGGAACGCTTGGGCTTTTTTTTTGTTTCCGAAACCTCATAATTGGGCTTTGCTTGGGGAAATTGCACATAACACGGACCTCGGGAACACTTGGAATTTTCTCCGTTTTCCCAGCAATCAGAGTCTGGTTTTCTTGGGGAATCCGTACAAATTCAGACCGGCACATGGCCCGCCCAAGGTCGCCCCCCCCCCCCCCCCTGGATCAGCCAGTTGGTGGCCGTGCAAACAGTTTTCAAACCACGCGCCCGCGCGGCAGTTGGCGCCGAGGCCCTTTTTGCGCGTCAGTATTGTGAGTGGCGCCGGACAGTTACCAGTGTTCAACTTGCCGTGGAGTTGCAGAAGGCTTTCAATCGTGCGTCGTGATCGGAGTTAAGTACCTAATTGTGAGCTGTGAGTGTGTAATACGTGCGTTCATTTTATACGTGCATTTGATACGTGTTCATCATTATTTTCGAACTGAAGCGATTCAAAGGATCGGTTTTTCGTAGATTATCACCACCAGAGGCCAATTTTATAAATAAAAAATTCACTTTTAAAGTTGTGTGTGACGGCGTAATAGTGCAAGGGGCTATGATAAAACAGGCATCCAGTGTCGAAAGGTGCCAAAAGGTTTCATTTGACAAATTGATGGTAAAAGCGTGTGGGTATGTTGAAGTGCGTGGCGCCATTACACAATATTAAAAGGGAATTTATGTTTATTAAATTGGCCTCAGGGTTGATTCGGCTAGTTTTGTTTGTTTGTTTTGTTTTTGCTTCTAGCCGGACTCAGCACCGGGACCCAGCACCGGTGCGCCGGTGCGCCGGTGCTAAGTACGCTGAGTGCTGAGTCTGTGGTGAGGTCCCATCTTTGTCAAGTCTTCCTAGTTCCTACAATTGCTTTGCGCAAGGAATGGTGGCAATAACTTTATAACATTTCGCAGACACACTCTTCATGATATGGAAGGCGACCCGCCAAGACACGTCCTCTACCAAAGAAGGCCTCGTCTCCCGGTGGCTGTCGGGTGCCTAAGATTGCCGTGTGGGCGCGGAGCCGGTCCGGAAGAAACGGGTGCTCCAGTCAACGGTAACACCAAACTGCAAGCGCTCGCCAGAGAACGCTGGGGCGTCGGCGGAGCCAGTGGAGCCGGCGGCTGACTTCGAACTGGTGCCGCACGATATAGCCAGCATGTGTGGCGCAGTTGTAGAGATGACACGACAGCGTGTGTGACTTGCTGCTGGTGTTAAGATACGTTTTCCATCAGTAGCTGTAGTGTATTTTGAGAGAAGACCTGTTTGCACGCATAGCGCCGCAGGCGGTCAATGCTGAAATGGGTCAGCCTGGGATTCGGTCGGGATTCCGGTACGGGAAACAGTTGGGGATCCCGATCTAGGTCGGACATTTTCCAATGAGTATTCTCCATAGGCAGATCGGAGAACGCGCGGGGCGTCCCAACCGGACGCACGGGGAACGTTTGGGATTCCCGATCGGGATCGGATCTTTTCCAATGCGTATTCACCATAGGCGGCTCGGAGAACGCACGTCCAAACTGAGACAATGACTTTGTTTTGCCAATGACTCTTTATATAATGAATATAGAGACGTACAATTCGCATTACTGTGTTTGTCTTACTGATATGCGTCTCCCCATATGCAACATTACCTACTGGGTTCACAAATGACCTTGACCTGAGGTCAAATTTTGAGCTTGACCCAATTCATCTTCATCGTGAATACGTGCCTCGACGAGACAAACACTCATCTAAGTGCCTCGACTAAGTGCCTCGACGAGACAAACACGATGGCGTTAAAAGTATTGCCTAATCTTCATTAGGTAAAACGATGTGCACGAACAACTTCTTGAACGAAAATGCCAGCATGACATTAGTGGTGACCTGAAGCCTAAACTGTTCACATGAGCTAAAATGATATTTTTTCTCGTTTCTTCCTAGCTATTAAAAAAAAAAAAATATTTGGAGTTTCTGGAGCTAAGTCTTAAAATGTGAAAATTTCACTTTTCATTACCTCCGGTGATGTCAATATTGACCTGAGCCAAAACATGACCGAAGTGACTTCGATTGGGCCCTCAACGTCTTTAAGAGGAACGTTTGTTGACTTGAAAGGGTCCTTGCCCAGCCTGAGAGGGTGTTACTATGCCTGATGGGTCGCTATCAGGCGTCTAAAAGCCTTGTGACGGTCTGTGAGTCCCTTTCTAGGCTGCAAAGGGCCCTTGGTCGGCCTGCAAGGGCCGTCAAGCGGCGACAGGGCCTTTTGCTGGTTTGAGAGGGTATTTTTCAGAGACCCCACTCTGAACTACATTAGGCCCATCTGACCTCCACAGGTCCCGCTATGACCTCCTGAGGGCCCACTCTGACCTCCCGCCCACTCTGACCTCCACAGTTCCATCTCTGGCTGCCAGAGGGGCCCATGTGGCATCCAGGGAGCCAACACTGACCTTAGGAGGCCCACTCCTGCATCTAATGCCCTTAAGTATATGCTTAACAACAAAGCAACTTCAGTTTCAGGATTTTCTAAATATTTTTTTCTCTCTTCTTCTGAGACGACCTTGGTAGTTTAATTGTGGAATATATAAACCAAGTGAGAGAAAAGGGCCAGTTCTTTGTGAAACAGCGTAGGGGCGTGATAACGTTAATACCAAAGAAGGGTGATCAGACCATGCTGCAGAACAAACGTGCGATTTGTCTTTTGGACACAGTATAAAAAATTGTGGCCAAGGTTTTGGCTAATCGTCTTGCGCGAGTTATGCATTGTTTGGTATCTGAGAACTAAACGGGTGCCATCAGAAACAGATATATTGGGACCAATCTACGAACAATAGCGGATGTAATCGAGTTATGTGAAAAGGAAAGTGAGGAGGGCATTTTAATGGCATTATATTTTAAAGATGCGCTTAACTCAGTTGAACAATCATTTGTGTATGAAACGTTAAAACGATTTAACTTCGGGGATGGTTTTATCGGGTGGGTTAGTTTGTTGCATAGTAATTCAGAATTAGCTGTTATCAACAATGGGTATACGTCAGGCTGGTTCAAACCCTCTAGAGGATTGCAACAAGGATGTCCTGTCTCAGCACCAATTTTTGCACTTGTGGTCGAAATTTTGGCGTTAAGCATTCGAGCCTGTAATGATATTCAAAGAGTTCGCTGGAAAAATGAGCCATACATTTTAACTCAGTATTGTGATGATACAACCGTGTTTGTAAGAGATCATGAATCTGCCGAGCGTGTTCGATGCATGGTTCAGGACTTTGGGAAAGTATCAGGCTTAGCATTGAATTTAGAAAAGTGTAATTTGATGTGGTTAGGGAAATGTAAACTTTCTGAACAGCCGATATTTGAAAGGCGTCCAGTATCAGCAGTTAAGATACTTGGTGTGTGGTTTAGTGCTACACGCAATTGCTGTGCGGATAACGTGGATCCGATCATTAATAAAAATTAAGCGTACGCTAGCTACATGGTCTCAGAGGGACCTTACAATAAAGGGAAGGATAACTATTGCCAAATCTCTGGTATTATCGCAGTTGACATACCTCATGGCAGCGAGTCGTATTAACAATGCGCACATTGAAGATGTACACAAAAATCATTATGAAATGTATTTGGAAGGGAAGACCACCATGTAAGTGCAGTGCAGGATATTAGCGAAGGGGGCTTGAACGCTCCGAACCTGAAAATGATATATAAGGCGCAAAGGGTTGCGTGGCTCACGCGAATGATGCAACATCCAGAGATTATCTTTGTTAGTGTTTCTTGGGTCTAAAAGACACCGCATTTAATGATGTTTTGAGGTCCCATTACAGCGACTGCTGGGTTAACAGATTGAATTTGGCGCCTTTTACAAGGAAATGCTGGCTTGGTACAGAGAGATTGTTCCGCGCAAGGAACCTAGTAGTGGTAAAGAGGTGCGTGTACAGCTAATCTGAATAATGAAGCGATTCGGGTCGGAGGAAAACCCGTGTGTCATAGTGGGCTCGCTGAACAGGGGATAAGCTTTATCGACGAATTTTTGGATGACAACGGGCGAGTGTTAAGATATCAGGAGTTTATGAGCAGGTACCAGCCCCGGCACGTTGACCCATTAACGTACATTGGATGGTGTCGAGCTATTCCCCCACGATGGAAAGCCTTGGCGGCTGGTAGCGCAACATTGGCTGCAGAGGAGAAGGTTTCATCGGTTCAGATATACTATCAAAATAAAGTAGTTGCACTAGACATCCTAAGAACGCGCCATTTCTAAGCATTACAACGGTCGGTTTTGACGCCTATTGCGCAGCACCGATGGGTAGCTGACGGGATCGATTTTGGTGGCTGTTGGCAGAAAATATATAGCTTACCATTCAAAGTAACAAAATCAACTCGTCTTCAGAGCCTCCAGTACAGGATAACTCACAGATATTTTACCACAAAGCGGTTTTTATTCACTAGGCAAGTTGTAGCAGACCCATTTTGTGACGACTGTGGCGAAGTGGATAATTTGCAGCACTATTTTGTGTTATGCCCACAGTTGAATATGTTTTGGAATAAGGTTTCTGACGCTCTTAATAGGAAGCTACGAAGAATATTTCATTTTCAAGTCGGTAGCATAGCGATACTGTCCGGCTGTGTTCGTGGACCGGTGTCACTTAACTTAATTATATTATATGCCAAACAGTTTATCGTCATTACAAATTCCACGACAGTAACGTCGACTTCGAAGGATTTAGGAGTTACCTTAGCAGAATGTTCGATATTGAAAAGTGTGTTGCGATATGGAATGACAGAGTGGATAATTTGAAAAAGGCATGGAAGCCATTTGTATCTGTCGCCCTACAGCTTCAGCTATAACCATTACCAGGTGCGGGTGTGGTAATCTGGATATGACGGTTGCTTATTTTATACAATGTGCGATATGTTAGTGTGGGGTGTCGTGCCAGACGTGTTCTTTGATGTGTTTGTGTTTTAAGTGTTATGTGTTTCTGAGGGAAGTTTGAAATACAAATGTTTGTGTATAAAAGGGGATAGGCCCCCGTCCTTTCCCCACCCGGGCTAACCCGGGACCGGCCCTCAGCATGAGCTGCGGGGCCGGTCGGCCGGCCGGGCGTGCGTGGCGCCGGCCCCGCTGGTCGACGGCTCGCACGCCCGGCCCGTGGCGAGGGGGCGCCGCTTCGCGAACGGGAGCCGCTGAAAAACGCGAGGCGGCGCGGGCGGGGGCCGCCGATGGGCCCCATCGGGCTGATGGGCCAATCGGACTGATGGGCCCAATCGGGCTGATAGGCACCGATGAGAATTTTGATGTTGTATGGATGATAGAATGTTTGTTTGTTTTTAAGTGTTTTGTATGTAAAAATGATAATAGAAGTGTAAAAAAACTCTACTCATACAAGGGCATAGTGTACACATTCACACATTTTCAATCGCGACCAATATACTCGCGATTCGCGACCCAGCGAACGAGGTTGTTAGTGTTGCTTACATGTTGTGATTCAAGGATAGACTTTTGCTGGTATGACGTCACATCTCGTTTTGGTGACGCAAGATTATTGTGACGTCATTTATATTAATATCAATATTTTTCAAATTATGACAAATTAGTACTTTTTTCGCAAAAACGAATGTCAGAATCGTAATCAGGACACTCTTTTCCATCATTCCACATACTTTTCCCAAGGTGCACCATTCCCCTTAAGGCTGAAACACAGTATTCGCGCAGCTGCGCGAAGCGGATGCGGGTGCCTATTCAAATACATTGAACGGAGGCTGCAACAACTGCACGATGCGCACGATGCGGGAAGAAAAATCAGCTGATTAAATTTACCCATGTATTTAAATAGGCAGTAGGCACCCGCATCCCCCCGCCAAATGTTTGACATTTATAAGTGATGACGTCACTAAAGTCATGGTCCGTGGCCTTCAACACATGAGCCAACGGGGAATGCGGTGTTTTTGGGATGAAGATCCTACTGGGAAAATGTTGGCATGCCTTACCTTTATGGATTGGTGGAGATGTGCTGATTCCAAAACCGGGTCAGTTTGGTCATACAGCCTCAGTCATACAGCATTGGTCATACAGCCTTAGCCCTCGCCCTACGGGGGCCTGACAGGCCCCCCCCCTGAGGTTTTTCTTGAATAACTTTTTATACATAGGATGTATCTTGCTGAAATGTTTAGTAGCTGAGTTTACAACAATTATTCGTAGGCTGTAAAAATTTAATTGAAATTGGTTGAGTAGTTTGGGAGATAATCATGTTTTGATGACGTCATGTTGGTAAAAAAATGAGAAATATTTGAAAAATCGTAGAAAACAGAGTTTTAAAGCAAATTGCAAACGCAATACACCAAAGATACAAAATGGCATTCTCTTTAACATGGCAATCTTGGATTTCCAAATTTTTGGGTTTTTGACCCCTAAAATAAAATAACTGTTTTTTTAAATCTCCACAAAATAAATATTTTCAAAGATATTAGAAAAACCGGAATATATGTGAGATAACTGAGTATGGACAATACCCATACCAAATTTCAAAGCAAATCTTCATTTTTGACTGAGTGAATGCTCTCTAAGTCTAAGAAACTGATGACGTCATTTTTTTTTAATAACTTATTTTGACTTTTTTTGACAAGATACGAACAAATCATTACCTTTGTTGTATTTCTGAGTCAAAACTGGTCTAGGAACATGCCTTTTTATTTACATTTATCAATTTTTAATTTTGAGGTTTTCTGAAGAGCAAAATCGCTGTTCTGGACGTGGTAAATCCGAGGTCATTCACTTGACCTAGAAGATCACCCGTTGACCTGAAACCTAAAAATCTCATACTGTTAGATTCCTCTCATGACAGGCAACATGCTGGTTCTTACCGCATTGCTCTACGTTGCTTGGTTTGGAAGTTAACGGGGGCTGTCAGGCCCCCCCCCCCCGTAGGGCGAAGGTGAAAAAGCTCCCGTAGGGCGAGGGTTAGTACAGTCATACAGCTTCAGAATCAGTGACGTATGATCTGCCTAACCTGATGGTATAGTACCTTGCCGGCATCCACTTCGCGCGGCTGCGCAAAGACTGTGTGTCAGCCTTAAAGGGAATGTGTCACCTTTTTATTAGTTTTAAACTGAGATATCCATTATCTTGGGCCGTTTTTGAAATGTCTTACTAAGGTCATTTTTTCTAAAACTTAACCGTTTTTAAGCAATTCCATTTACCATTTGCAAAATGACTCCAAACTGGTGCAGTCGCTGATTGGCTGACAGCTACCTTTTCAGCCAATCCCACTTTGTCAGCCAATCTATAGCTCAATAATGACGTCATTCGCGCAAATCTAAAAACTTAATTTGTATAAAGTTAGGTGACTTTTCGACTGAAAAATATCACCATCGTTTTCAGCAGTTTTTCAGCGTTTACTTCATATCTTCTACTACAACCAGCGTATATTTGACAACTTTCAGAAGGGTGAAACATTCCCTTTAAGACGTTTTTTTAAACATGCTCCTATTGACCTATTGTTTACCTTGAAGATAAGGATCAAACATCATAACATATCAAACTCTAAGGAAAGGAACAAAACAATATAATATCTAGACAAATATATGAATAACTATGCTGCATGAACATATTGCAAGCTGTTATTTTGCAGTGTGACGCACAGGGAGATATGCTAATATTATGAGTTTTGTATGTGCATCGTGCAGTACCGAATAAACAGGGCATCGCACTAGGCGAACCTCATTGTAGGTCTCACCACCTAAATCAGAAGAATCACTGAGCATGTCTATTAACCCTCATTAGTCATCAAATCATCATGTAACTTTGCTTTAGCTGTGCATGCTCAAAAGAATCTCCGCAAGGAACACTTAACCCGCGATTTACTGGGGGGTATTTTTTTCCCACCAACCTACCGTTATTTTGCAATAACTCCTAAACCAACACAAGTATCGTCACTAATATTGCAGTACCTTCTCTCACATCAATTCTACACATGTTGGCCTAAGGAAAAGATGAAGTTATGATAGGTCAACGGGAATGACGTCAGAGTGACGTCATGTTCTTCGGTTTGTGTTGCTAAATAATGGTTTGCGGAAAACGCTGTCAAAGGTACACTTTTTTAGATAAATTAAATTGTCTTAAATCAAATTACTGATAATAGACCGGGCTATGAAACTGCTATCTCGGATTTTTTAAGTTTTTTATTCAAAGTTTTGAGAAATCCAAATAGATTTTTGTTTACAAAATGTAAAAAAAAAAATCCCAAAACCGGATTATATGTGATCGAGACGTGTTCGGTGAATATGTGTACCAAATTTGAAGTCGATATCTTCAAAAATGACTGACTTATAACCTTTAACCCTCGCCCGGGGTAGGGGGATGGATGCCACCCCCCCCCCCCCCCCCCCCCCCCCCCTCGGTTTTTCTGGAATAACTCTCGTAATTTACAACCGATTGCGATGACACTTTCAGTACCCTACCTTTGAAGAAGAAAAAATCCACATACTCTGAAAATTTGGAATTTCTAACCCACATGATTTCTAACCATCATTATGAGACCAAAATAATTGTTAATAATGTGTGTACAGTCGGTCTCATAATGATCTTGCCTTGCCACCACGTGGCGCTACGGTCGCGATAGGCACACAAAAGTTGGTTTCCCCACCGTAGGTTGGTACCCATTGTGGCTGTCTGGCTGGTGCGTGACCTGGGGATGGGGAGGGAGGGAGGGAGTGCTGGGCGTTGTCGGAATGAAATGCGCCGCGACCCGGGTGGTGGTCAGGGCAGTCTGTCTCGAGGGTCAAGAGGTCGCCTGTCCTGAGCTGGCAGAGAGCCAATATTGGAGACTGAATAACAGTATTCATCCAATCAGCCCAAATAGCTCGGTCGGTATAGCTGTCTACTTCTAGCGTATTCGTAGATTGGTCGTGGGTTCGAACCGCGCTGGCACCAGGCGCTTTTACGTTTATTTCTTTCTTAATCATGCCACGTGTCATGTGCATTGCAGAACCCCGCAATTACGAATGCCAACGTCCACCTGATGATTCTACACGAAAAGCAGACAAATGCAGTGGGCCTCGCACTGATATGTTCGGATCACACCGCTCCGTCCTTCACGCTCCACAAACACACCCGGGCGGGTTTGTATCCATTAAGTTAGCGACGATATCTGCAACGACAGTATTTAAGACCTTAGGTCTATGAAGCATCGCCAGGTGTGTAGCTGATAGAGCACCTGACTGGCTACGTGTTTAAATTTGATCTTGACCTTGAGATCAGGTTAAAATATCGACACTTTATTTTTTGGTGCAATGCAAATTCCTCAATCGTCGCAAGCGACAAGACGGATAGCCATTTCCGAGACTACATCTGTGACGACGGTATCGGTCAACTTGAGATACAAATATTCGTCTTAACCCTC
>JAXIVJ010012969.1:0-2500 GCA_036785665.1 Chirona hameri
CAGAGGTCATCGAATGTCAAAAAGGTGATTTTGTTTTCAAAACTGTTTTCCCCAAATAACCTTTTACCTAATAAAGATAAAGCAATAATGTTTACGCCATCGCGTGTGTCTTGTCAAGGCGCTTCAAATAATATGCATGGTGACCGGGTTAGGTCAACTGAAAAATTTGACCTCAGGTCAAGGTCAAGTGGTAAACCAAGTTGGTCATGTTGCATATTGGGAGACGTGTCTCGACGAGACAAACATATTGGTACCGTTTTCTCTTCTCTATCTTCATTATGTCGATAGTTATTGATAAAACCGTGTTGGCGGTCACAAAATTGACCTGACCTTAGGTCACCGATATTAGAAATCCGAGATAAACAAATTGTTGGTATCTATGACCTTATGAAGTCCTGCAAGATTGAAACCGATCGGCGTAAAACTGTGGCTGTGGTACTACTGCAAACGTTTCGGAGTTGAGGTCATCACGTGACCTGGTCTGGTGACCTGACCTGAGATGACCTGAGGCCAACAATTTTACATAATGCGGGAAGTTCATTTTTAAACAGGTATACAAAAAAACGGCGGAGCTGCGCGCCGCCGTTTTTGCGCTATCCTCGAAAAACCGGAGGAGTGGGCGGATTTCGCACCCCCTCCAGGGCGCGTGTTAACCCTCGCCCTACGGGAGTTTTTTTTCTTCACCTTCACCCTACGGTGGTGGGCTGACAAGGCCCACTGTTAACTACCAAACCAAGCAACTTAGAGCAATTCAGTAAGAACCAGCATGTTGATTTCGCATACTGTTAGATTCATGAGAGGAATCTAACAGTATGCGATTTTTAGGTTTCAGGTCAACGAGTGACCTCCCAGGTCAAGTGAGTGACCTCGGATTTACCACGTCCAGAACAGCGATTTTGCTCTTCAGAAAACCTCAAAATTATAAATTGATAAATGTAAGTAAAAAGGCATGTTCCTGTAGCGAGATACATTTTAAATTGTCCAAAAGAAACAGAGGGAAAAAGAAGAAAGTATAGAGATAAGCAGAAGAATAGAAACATTCTAAAAGCAAAAGCTATGTGTAATTTTAAAATTGAACATGGAAGGAACGGCGGCCGTGTGCACACCAAACACTTCAACAGTGGAGACGCCGGCTGAAGCCCCCCACGCAGGCAACAAATACCCTCGTTCCGACCTGTGTACCGCCAGGGTGTCGCTATTAAGGCACCAGCCCATTAAAGGACACCATAACAGCAGCTGCGCGGCGCCATTAAGCGTGAGCGCCGGCCAGCGGCCCGGGTCACGTACGGCGCTCGGCAGAAGCCTCTGCGCAGGATCCTGACCCAGATCACGGCAGCAAGCTCCGCCTCTGGGCCGCTGTAGACAGCAGTTTCGACCGCCGCAGGCATCCACAGGCCGTTGCAGCCGGGTGAGAAGGACCAATGACAGGACAGCAAAAGGGAATCGAAAATTAAAACCGAGTGGAGAAAAAATCACGGCAGCAAGGCGCCAATCTGGCAACTGACCTGATTTTTCAAGCAAAAAGTTGATAAAAGGGCCTGCAAGAGGGGTGAAGGGGCGGCAGATCGAACAGCAGAGCAGCAAGGACGAGACCGATCTTCAAATTGCCGATAGTGCGCCCAGGCCTCCAAACAGTCCAAGTAAGTTTCAGAGGAACAGAGTTCGGCAGTGAGCAGGGACGGAAGCAGGCTGGGGCCGCGGCTCCTCGCCGCGAGCCTCAGTCTCAGAGGAGAAAAGATGGGGCAGTGAGTGGGGACGGAAGCAGGCTGGGGCCGCGGCTCCTCGCCGCGAGCCTTAGTCTCAGAGAAGCCGCGTCAAGGACCATCACAAGTCAGCCTTCAAGATTTGCTGTTGTTTAGTTCTATAAATTTCATACTGGAGAAAGTAGCCGCATTTCACATCAAGTAAGGTCGGAAAGTCTGTACAATCCTTATACCCTCCTTATAATCCATGGTTAGTTAATTTGTTGTGCATCTGAACACCATGCAAATTTAATTTGCACAGTGTTTCGGCCGTTTTTTTTCTTCTTCTTCGTCGTTTTGTTCTTCTCTCATTGAACTCCCCTGCTATTTGGGCATTTGTTTGGTCATGTAGTCACGATATTCTTAATTATGCCTACGCGAGTATGTGTATGGTTGAAAAATTATCATATATTGATTGCCTGACTAGTTATAACTTCTAACGTAAATCAAAACTCTGATATGGTTTGGACGTTTATGTTTGCGTCTTTTATAACTCTCGTGCTTTAAATGCAACCGATTATGGAGCTTGTGCCAATGCTGGTGGTGGTCGCCGATGGGATTTATTTGACTGGTTGACTGTTCGAACTGATGTGACTGATGTGACTGGCTGAATTTTGTTGACTCTATTCGAACTGCTGCCTATAAGACGAATGATATTGTATTCACGAGACAATTAACTTGAACTATCGGTGCACAATTTTCTGTAAATATAGCCTTGTGTGAATTACCTAGTACTCTAATTCGGAATGTGACTGAAA
>JAXIVJ010012969.1:7500-35000 GCA_036785665.1 Chirona hameri
AGGCATACAGGCACACAGGCACACAGGCACACAGGCACACAGGCATACAGGCATACAGGCATACAGGCATACAGGCGTACAGGCATACAGGCATACAGGCATACAGGCATACAGGCATACAGGCATACAGGCATACAGGCATGCAGGCATACAGACATACATACACATACTTGGAATCATGCATGCATACTGTACGTACACTACATACAAACGTGCAGACGCACGCCCAGAGACAACCGTGCGCGTGGAGCCGGGGCAAATAGGATACAACGCACGAGGGAGGTATGACGATAACAGCATGGTGTAAACTGACAGTGGGAAATAATAGACAAGATTGTGAGGAGGCCTAGACAATACGTAGCCGCGCCCCTGTGCGTAATATGCCTGCCGACACGGTCTGCTGCACAACGAGTGATGGGGGAAAGGGGGTGGAGTTGAATGGGAATTCAACTAAGAGGAGACCCTTTTAACAAAAGATGGCAAAGGTCTCAGATGTATAGACCGGTTTCGGTGGGAATATTTAGTTCGGAAGGAGAAAGTTGTGTTTCCAGGAGAATGGGAGTTAGATGATGATGAGATTGTTTGTTTTTTTGGGTCCATTCCGCGATGCCAAGAAGTGAGCTGGATCGCGCGCCATAAGTCGCGAAATACTGGCGGGCACTCGAAAGAGTCCGGTAACGCCAGGTTCTGGGAAACCAGGAGGGCCAGAATGGCCATCCGCCACAGATAAATGCCGTAGGAGGAGTCAGGGTGCTGGGGTGGCGACGTGTGAGGGCCAGAATGGCCATCCGCCTCAGGTAAATGCCGTAGGAGGAGTCAGGGTGCTGGGGTGGCGGCGTGTGAGGGCCAGAAGGGCCATCCGCCTCAGGCAAATGCCGTAGGAGGAGTCAGGGTGCTGAGGTGGTGACGTGTACGGGCCGGAATGGTCATCCGCCCCAGATAAATGCCGTAGGAGAAGTCAGGGTGCTGGGGTGGCGACGTGTGAGGGCCAGAATGGCCATCCGCCTCAGGTAAATGCCGTAGGAGGAGTCAGGGTGCTGAGGTGGTGACGTGTGCGGGCCGGAATGGCCATCCGCCCCAGATAAATGCCGTAGGAGGAGTCAGGGTGCTGGGGTGGCGACGTATGAGGGCCAGAATGGCCATCCGCCTCAGGTAAATGCCGTAGGAGGAGTCAGGGTGCTGAGGTGGTGACGTGTGCGGGCCGGAATGGCCATCCGCCCCAGATAAATGCCGTAGGAGAAGTCAGAGTGCTGGGGTGGCGACGTGTGAGGGCCAGAATGGCCATCCGCCTCAGTTAAATGCCGTAGGAGGAGTCAGGGTGCTGAGGTGGTGACGTGTGCGGGCCGGAATGGCCATCCGCCCCAGATAAATGCCGTAGGAGGAGTCAGGGTGCTGGGGTGGCGACGTGTGAGGGCCAGAATGGCCATGCGCCTCAGGTAAATGCCGTAGGAGGAGTCAGGGTGCTGAGGTGGTGACGTGTGCGGGCCGGAATGGCCATCCGCCCCAGATAAATGCCGTGGGAGGAGTCAGGGTGCTGGGATGGCGACGTGTGCGGGCCAGAATGGCCATCCGCCCCAGATAAATGCCGTAGGAGGAGTCAGGGTGCTGGGGTGGCGACGTGTGAGGGCCAGAATGGCCATCCGCCTCAGGTAAATGCCGTAGGAGGAGTCAGGGTGCTGAGGTGGTGACGTGTGCGGGCCGGAATGGCCATCCGCCCCAGATAAATGCCGTAGGAGGAGTCAGGGTGCTGGGGTGGCGACGTGTGCGGGCCGGAATGGCCATCCGCCCCAGATAAATGCCGTAGGAGGAGTCAGGGTGCTGGGGTGGCGACGTGTGGGCCGGAATGGCCATCCACCTCAGATAAATGCCGTAGGAGGAGTCAGGGTGCTGAGGTGGCGTGGATTGGCGATTGGGGCACCACGGAAACCGCAGTAAGTCGTGGATCCCAGCAGCAGTGTGCGGCAGGAATGGACCCAGACAGAAAAGCATTGTGAGGTTATTCATATTTTCATTTGGTGGATTTAATAGTTAGAGTGGAAAGTTATCCATAGTGAAGAGCTGAGTACATCGGAGACGAAATTCGCTCAGTGAACCAGCTGTTACCCTGGTGCGTTCCCTGTGTAACACTACGCACCACTGGTGGGGATAGGAAAAGAGGGAGGGGTCAGGAAAACGAACCTGCCAGTTTACTGCAAAGTATGAAAGATATTGATGATTGAGTGAATGTCTGGGGAGAGTCTGAGTGAAAGGATGTATGAATGTGTTAGTTCCAGTGTGAGTTCGTCCTCAGCGTAGCGTTGCACTGGGTATGCAGAATATACATGGAACCGATCACAGAACTCACGGTGTGATAATCTGAGAGACAAGCCGTTGGTGAAATTATGTAAGGAGGAGCCAGAGGGCCATTGGTGCCGGCTCACGGACAAGGAAACCCGGACCTTATTCCACCGGACCAATTCCCGATTAACTCGCTAAATTTCACCACCCCCACCCTAACCGTGCAGCGACATATGTGCTCGCCGATGATTGACCTGCCTCCAAAATAAAAATGTATGTACAGGTTGAGCTCGATTCTGTATTTTAACCACAAAATTTAGTATTATCTCGAAAACACGGGGATATAACATTCTGAAAATGCCATATTTCGACTCCTGATCTCAAGAAAACCCCGTGAGCAAAATTTTAATAATGTTGCAAATTGTTGACAATTGTTGCAAGCAGTTCTAATTGTTGCAGATTAAGCCAGAGAGCCTCAAAATTTATGTAATTCCATTCAGCGGCCCAAAATTAACCAGAAAAAGAGTTTTCGAAAATTTCAAAAAATGTTGCAATGCTACACAAAATGGCAGAACCATGCAGAAGCGAAAACCCGTTACATAAATGGAGCCCAACGCCGGGCAAGGTCAAGTCTCGGGAGCATGAAGTCGGCAGGTTGGCGCGTATTGCCGAACCTAGAAGACGTGTGCAAGAAGTAGTCAAGTTACCTGTCAGTGAAAGTATGGAAAAAATGCTTGCACAGGTGTTGCTTTTGAATACTCATAGTGAAGAATGGTTGCATTGAAGTGAAATTGGTTCGCAAGAATTGAAGGATTATATTTAGTGAAGGCGATTCCCAGAAGCATCGTTACTTGACATTCAATACATAAGGCGTAATACTTTTACTATTGATGTGACTAAGAAATTGTTCCAAAGCAAGAATCTAGACTATGATCTATGACGGAAGCATTGCTAACAAGACGGTGGCTAACGTCAAAATGGCAAGGAAGGGCCCGGCCCCAAGCTGACTATCTCCACAGGCATTCGTTCCTGCAAGGTGGACTCCCGAGCCGGTGCTGGTTCCAGGCGACGGTGCGAGCCCACGACGGCGAGACCCGAGCGAGACAGGGGCCGAACGGCGAGACCCGAGACAGCGCTGGGGCTTTTTGGCGGCACTGGAGGGCGGGAAACACGCCACCTGCTACTCGGCGGTTACCGGTTCACCCATCAAGAACCAACCGCACTACCGACGCGGGGAGACAGGCGACTGTCACCGACAGCTGTCCGAACGAGACCTCGGATGACTACTACCGCTACGTTTCAGCGGTGGCTGCAGCGACCGGCGCCAAGCTAGCTGACCTGATCTGGGCTAGCCGCTGTCGCAGCCGCCGCTGTAGTATGACCACGGAGGACGACTACCGCTACGTTTCAGCGGCGGCTGCAGCGACCGGCGCCAAGCTAGCTGACCTGATCTGGGTTAGTCGCTGTCGCAACCGCCGCTGTAGTGTGACATCGGATGACGACTACCGCTACGTTTCAGCGGCGGCTGCAGCGACCGGCGCCAAGCTAGCTGGCCTGATCGGGGCTAGCCGCTGTCGCAGCTGCCGCTGCAGCGCGACCTCGGATGACGACTACCGCTACGTTTCAGCGGCGGCTGCAGCGACCGGCGCCAAGCTAGCTGACCTGATCTGGGCTAGCCGCTGTCGCATCCGCCGCTGTAGTATGACCTCGGAGGACGACTACCGCTACGTTTCAGTGGCGGCTGCAGCGACCGGCGCCAAGCTAGTTGTCCTGATCTGGGTTAGTCGCTGTCGCAACCGCCGCTGTAGTGTGACATCGGATGACGACTACCGCTACGTTTCAGCGGCGGCTGCAGCGACCGGCGCCAAGCTAGCTGAACTGATCTGGGCTAGCCGCTGTCGCAGCCGCCGCTGCAGCGCGACCTCGGATGACGACTACCGCTGCAGCGCGACTTCGGATGACGACTACCGCTACGTTTCAGCGGCGGCTGCAGCGACCGGCGCCAAGCTAGCTGACCTGATCTAAGCTAGCCGCTGTGGCATCCGCCGCTGCAGATGCAGCAGTGGCTCCCCACACAGCCGAAGACAACTGCAGCCGAGGCAAGGGGAGCGGAGCGTCAGACGCGGCGGAGGAAGAAGAGGTGGACCCTGTAATATTCTGGACTGGGAGTAAATGAAGTGGACATGCGACTATGTCGAGTTAACGTATTGTCTTTTCTTTCTTTCTTGACTTTGCATTATATACTTGATTATGAAGTTTGTTAACGTAAAATGTTTCACAAAATTGTATCAATGTTTCATATCTCAAATGAAAAAACGTGTGTAGTGGTTTGAATGAAAACTATGTTGAATAAGTGAAGTAATTTCCGGGTGTTATTTCGCTACCTTACCTGTTTGTTTATTTAGCTATATTGATGTTTGTTATCTGTTATAGATGCAGAACATTCGATGTCGTGGCTTAATGACCAAACCAAGGCTGACCTCCCCATCCCTCAGCCAAACCCTTCGGAATTAAAACCCAATCACACCAGGCAGACCTACGTTGACAGAACCCGATTGAAAACCGACCAAAAGAAGAAAGAAAATCGAACGAGCAATCCGAACGGCGGAGGCAGCAAGAACAAAAACAAAAATTGTGGGGACACAATTAAGAAGATTGACCTAAAAATGTAGCGAGATACATTTTAAATTGTCCAAAAGAAACAGAGGGAAAAAGAAGAAAGTATAGAGATAAGCAGAAGAATAGAAACATTCTAAAAGCAAAAGCTATGTGTAATTTTAAAATTGAACATGGAAGGAACGGCGGCCGTGTGCACACCAAACACTTCAACAGTGGAGACGCCGGCTGAAGCCCCCCACGCAGGCAACAAATACCCTCGTTCCGACCTGTGTACCGCCAGGGTGTCGCTATTAAGGCACCAGGCCCATTAAAGGACACCATAACAGCAGCTGCGCGGCGCCATTAAGCGTGAGCGCCGGCCAGCGGCCCGGGTCACGTACGGCGCTCGGCAGAAGCCTCTGCGCAGGATCCTGACCCAGATCACGGCAGCAAGCTCCGCCTCTAGGCCGCTGTAGACAGCAGTTCCGGCCGCCGCAGGCATCCACAGGCCGTTGCAGCCGGGTGAGAAGGACCAATGACAGGACAGCAAAAGGGAATCGAAAATTAAAACCGAGTGGAGAAAAAATCACGGCAGCAAGGCGCCAATCTGGCAACTGACCTGATTTTTCAAGCAAAAAGTTGATAAAAGGGCCTGCAAGAGGGGTGAAGGGGCGACAGATCGAACAGCAGAGCAGCAAGGACGAGACCGATCTTCAAATTGCCGATAGTGCGCCCAGGCCTCCAAACAGTCCAAGTAAGTTTCAGAGGAACAGAGTTCGGCAGTGAGCAGGAACGGAAGCAGGCTGGGGCCGCGGCTCCTCGCCGCGAGCCTCAGTCTCAGAGGAGACAAGATGGGGCAGTGAGTAGGGACGGAAGCAGGCTGGGGCCGCGGCTCCTCGCCGCGAGCCTTAGTCTCAGAGAAGCCGCGTCAAGGACCATCACAAGTCAGCCTTCAAGATTTGCTGTTGTTTAGTTCTATAAATTTCATACTGGAGAAAGTAGCCGCATTTCACATCAAGTAAGGTCGGAAAGTCTGTACAATCCTTATACCCTCCTTATAATCCATGGTCAGTTAATTTGTTGTGCATCTGAACACCATACAAATTTAATTTGCACAGTGTTTCGGCCGTTTTTTTTCTTCTTCTTCGTCGTTTTGTTCTTCTCTCATTGAACTCCCCTGCTATTTGGGCATTTGTTTGGTCATGTAGTCACGATATTCTTAATTATGCCTACGCGAGTATGTGTATGGTTGAAAAATTATCATATATTGATTGCCTGACTAGTTATAACTTCTAACGTAAATCAAAACTCTGATATGGTTTGGACGTTTATGTTTGCGTCTTATATAACTCTCGTGCTTTAAATGCAACCGATTATGGAGCTTGTGCCAATGCTGGTGGTGGTCGCCGATGGGATTTATTTGACTAGTTGACTGTTCGAACTGATGTGACTGATGTGACTGGCTGAATTTTGTTGACTCTATTCGAACTGCTGCCTATAAGACGAATGATATTGTATTCACGAGACAATTAACTTGAACTATCGGTGCACAATTTTCTGTAAATATAGCCTTGTGTGAATTACCTAGTACTCTAATTCGGAATGTGACTGAAAGATGGATTGAGGAAGGAATATCAATGAGATGGAGCGCTAGCTTGAGGGGAAGTCACGTAATATAATTAGTAATGTTAACGTAAACATATATATGTAGGGACAAGCGATGATGTGACTTCAATGCTTCCAAGGCAGGGTAATGTAATTTTTGCGGCTAGATGTGATGAAATACTCAATTCAAGGTTCCGAGGTTTAATGTTTATTTTGGTGAACAATGTTTACTGATATATTGAAGGCCAACTGTTTCTGGTAAAACCTGAGTGATGTGATAATTATGTGAAATACCCGTACTGAAAATTTTCAGGAATGGCTAACCCGATTGCCAGCAGACAGGGTGACAGATATTTTTTCTTAACCTTGCCATTCAATTATCCGATTGGGTTGATTATTTGGTCTGATTGGCGACATTTTCAAATCCGGTCAAATTAACTTCACTGTGGTTAATTTGCAATTTAATCTGTAAGCCTTTTTACGCAATCTTTGATGTCAGGATCGGTTGATGACAGGGTCATCATTTCAACGTTTCGGCATATACAAACAGATCATTTAGGGATTGTGTCGTGAGGATTTTGATAAACAGGTCTTATTGACGAATTGTCGAGTATGTGCTAATATTGTTTCCACACAGCCCTAAGCCGCCGATAATTGCAAGACTTTTAATTTAATTTTGTTAAGCAACGTTATTTTCATTAAGTTCAAAGCTAACTGAGTAAAGTCAATATTTCCCAAGGAAAAGGAAAGTGAGGAAGGCTGTGTTGGAATGTTTACGATTCTCGCAGTTAACTGTCTCCTTAACAAGCGCGAAATTATGGGATGGTTGTTTGCTCTATGGAAAGATATGGCGGTATGATACAAATCACGGTCATGTACAATTTCGTCCCTGTTCATCTCGCTGTTAAAAATTAACGCCAGAATAACATCGCTCTCATGAAAAATTCGCACAAGTGTCCACACGGCCAGCGTCACCGATCACCGCTACCGGCCGCTGGGACACTGACCCCACGCGCCCGATCCCAAAACACATGACGTCATGAACCCCTCCCCTGGACGAGAGGGTCCGGCCAGACGGTCAGACGCTAGCCTAACGAGGGGAAAATCCGTGGATTTCGCTCAGGTGGGACAGTTGTTGTACATACAGAAAAGTACTAAGCACCAAGTACCAGGTGTCCGTACCGAGTACCGAGTGCCGAGTACCCAGTACCGAGTATCGAGTACCGAGTACCGAGTACCGCGTACCGTGTACCAAGTACCGAGTACCGAGTACCGAGTACCGAGTACCGAGTACCGAGTACCGTGTACCGAGTACCGAGTACCGTGTACCGAGTACCGAGTACCGAGTAACGTGTACCGATTACCGAGTAACTAGTACCGTGTACCGAGTACCAAGTACCGAGTACCGAGTACCGAGTACCGAGTGCCGAGTACCGAGTACCGCGTACCAAGTACCGAGTACCGATAACCGAGTAACCGAGTACCGAGTACCGAGTAGTGAGTACCGATTACTGAGTACCCATTCCTGAGTAACGAGTACCGAGTACCGAGTGTCGAGTACCGAGTGCCGAGTACCGAGTACCAGGTGCCGAGTGCCGAGTGCCGAGTACCGAGTACCAAGTGCCGAGTACTGAGTACTGAGTACCGAGTACTGAGTATCGAGTACCGAGTACTGAGTACCGATTACCAATTACAGAAACACGACCCGTGGTACACTATAGTCACAAAATACACTACACAATGCACACTACACAATACACTACACAATATACACTACACAATATACACTACACAATATACCCTACACAATATACCCTACACAATATACACTACACAATATACACTACACAATATACACTACACAGCATAAACTACACACACTCCACAAATACACTACAAATGGTATCACGCCGGCGACGCTTCTTCACGCTAACAGTTATAAGATAAATACATATATACATACATACATACATACATACATACATACATACATACATACATACATACATACATACATACATACATACATACATACATACATACATACATACATACATACATACATACATACATACATACATACATACCTACCTACCTACCTACCTACCTACCTACCTACCTACCTACCTACCTACCTACCTACCTACCTACCTACCTACCTACCTACCTACCTACCTACCTACCTACCTACCTACCTACCTACCTACCTACCTACCTACCTACCTACCTACCTACCTACCTACCTACCTACCTACCTACCTACCTACCTACCTACCTACCTACCTACCTACCTACCTACCTACCTACCTACCTACCTACCTACCTACCTACCTACCTACCTACCTACCTACCTACCTACCTACCTACCTACCTACCTACCTACCTACCTACCTACCTACCTACCTACCTACCTACCTACCTACCTACCTACCTACCTACCTACCTACCTACCTACCTACCTACCTACCTACCTACCTACCTACCTACCTACCTACCTACCTACCTACCTACCTACCTACCTACCTACCTACCTACCTACCTACCTACCTACCTACCTACCTACCTACCTACCTACCTACCTACCTACCTACCTACCTACCTACCTACCTACCTACCTACCTACCTACCTACCTACCTACCTACCTACCTACCTACCTACCTACCTACCTACCTACCTACCTACCTACCTACCTACCTACCTACCTACCTACCTACCTACCTACCTACCTACCTACCTACCTACCTACCTACCTACCTACCTACCTACCTACCTACCTACCTACCTACCTACCTACCTACCTACCTACCTACCTACCTACCTACCTACCTACCTACATACCTACATACCTACATACATACATACATACATACATACATACATACATACATACATACATACATACAGGCATACAGGCATACAGGCATACAGGCATACAGGCATACAGGCATACAGGCATACAGGCATACAGGCATACAGGCATACAGGCATACAGGCATACAGGCATACAGGCATACAGGCATACAGGCATACAGGCATACAGGCATACAGGCATACAGGCATACAGGCATACAGGCATACAGGCATACAGGCATACAGGCATAAAGGCATACAGGCATACAGGCATAAAGGCATACAGGCATACAGGCATACAGGCATACAGGCATACAGGCATACAGGCATACAGGCATACAGGCATACAGGCACACAGGCACACAGGCACACAGTCACACAGGCACATAGGCATACAGGCATACAAGCATACAGGCATACAGGCGTACAGGCGTACAGGCATACAGGCATACAGGCATACAGGCATACAGGCATACAGGCATACAGGTATACAGGCATACAGGCATACAGGCATACAGGCATACATACACATACTTGGAATCATGCATGCATACTGTACGTACACTACATACAAACGTGCAGACGCACGCCCAGAGACAACCGTGCGCGTGGAGCCGGGGCAAATAGGATACAACGCACGAGGGAGGTATGACGATAACAGCATGGTGTAAACTGACAGTGGGAAATAATAGACAAGATTGTGAGGAGGCCTAGACAATACGTAGCCGCGCCCCTGTGCGTAATATGCCTGCCGACACGGTCTGCTGCACAACGAGTGATGGGGGAAAGGGGGTGGAGTTGAATGGGAATTCAACTAAGAGGAGACCCTTTTAACAAAAGATGGCAAAGGTCTCAGATGTATAGACCGGTTTCGGTGGGAATATTTAGTTCGGAAGGAGAAAGTTGTGTTTCCAGGAGAATGGGAGTTAGATGATGATGAGATTGTTTGTTTTTTTGGGTCCATTCCGCGATGCCAAGAAGTGAGCTGGATCGCGCGCCATAAGTCGCGAAATACTGGCGGGCACTCGAAAGAGTCCGGTAACGCCAGGTTCTGGGAAACCAGGAGGGCCAGAATGGCCATCCGCCTCAGGTAAATGCCGTAGGAGGAGTCAGGGTGCTGGGGTGGCGACGTGTGAGGGCCAGAATGGCCATCCGCCTCAGGTAAATGCCGTAGGAGGAGTCAGGGTGCTGGGGTGGCGACGTGTGAGGGCCAGAAGGGCCATCCGCCTCAGGCAAATGCCGTAGGAGGAGTCAGGGTGCTGAGGTGGTGACGTGTACGGGCCGGAATGGCCATCCGCCCCAGATAAATGCCGTAGGAGAAGTCAGGGTGCTGGGGTGGCGACGTGTGAGGGCCAGAATGGCCATCCGCCTCAGGTAAATGCCGTAGGAGGAGTCAGGGTGCTGAGGTGGTGACGTGTGCGGGCCGGAATGGCCATCCGCCCCAGATAAATGCCGTAGGAGGAGTCAGGGTGCTGGGGTGGCGACGTATGAGGGCCAGAATGGCCATCCGCCTCAGGTAAATGCCGTAGGAGGAGTCAGGGTGCTGAGGTGGTGACGTGTGCGGGCCGGAATGACCATCCGCCCCAGATAAATGCCGTAGGAGAAGTCAGGGTGCTGGGGTGGCGACGTGTGAGGGCCAGAATGGCCATCCGCCTCAGTTAAATGCCGTAGGAGGAGTCAGGGTGCTGAGGTGGTGACGTGTGCGGGCCGGAATGGCCATCCGCCCCAGATAAATGCCGTAGGAGGAGTCAGGGTGCTGGGGTGGCGACGTGTGAGGGCCAGAATGGCCATCCGCCTCAGGTAAATGCCGTAGGAGGAGTCAGGGTGCTGAGGTGGTGACGTGTGCGGGCCGGAATGGCCATCCGCCCCAGATAAATGCCGTAGGAGGAGTCAGGGTGCTGGGGTGGCGACGTGTGCGGGCCAGAATGGCCATCCGCCCCAGATAAATGCCGTAGGAGGAGTCAGGGTGCTGGGGTGGCGACGTGTGAGGGCCAGAATGGCCATCCGCCTCAGGTAAATGCCGTAGGAGGAGTCAGGGTGCTGAGGTGGCGTGGATTGGCGATTGGGGCACCACGGAAACCGCAGTAAGTCGTGGATCCCAGCAGCAGTGTGCGGCAGGAATGGACCCAGACAGAAAAGCATGTGTGAGGTTATTCATATTTTCATTTGGTGGATTTAATAGTTAGAGTGGAAAGTTATCCATAGTGAAGAGCTGAGTACATCGGAGACGAAATTCGCTCAGTGAACCAGCTGTTACCCTGGTGCGTTCCCTGTGTAACACTACGCACCACTGGTGGGGATAGGAAAAGAGGGAGGGGTCAGGAAGACGAACCTGACAGTTTACTGCAAAGTATGAAAGATATTGATGATTGAGTGAATGTCTGGGGAGAGTCTGAGTGAAAGGATGTATGAATGTGTTAGTTCCAGTGTGAGTTCGTCCTCAGCGTAGCGTTGCACTGGGTATGCAGAATATACATGGAACCGATCACAGAACTCACGGTGTGATAATCTGAGAGACAAGCCGTTGGTGAAATTATGTAAGGAGGAGCCAGAGGGCCATTGGTGCCGGCTCACGGACAAGGAAACCCGGACCTTATTCCACCGGACCAATTCCCGATTAACTCGCTAAATTTCACCACCCCCACCCTAACCGTGCAGCGACATATGTGCTCGCCGATGATTGACCTGCCTCCAAAATAAAAATGTATGTACAGGTTGAGCTCGATTCTGCATTTTAACCACAAAATTTAGTATTATCTCGAAAACACGGGGATATAACATTCTGAAAATGCCATATTTCGACTCCTGATCTCAAGAAAACCCCGTGAGCAAAATTTTAATAATGTTGCAAATTGTTGACAATTGTTGCAAGCAGTTCTAATTGTTGCAGATTAAGCCAGAGAGCCTCAAAATTTATGTAATTCCATTCAGCGGCCCAAAATTAACCAGAGAAAGAGTTTTCAAAAATTTCAAAAAATGTTGCAATGCTACACAAAATGGCAGAACCATGCAGAAGCGAAAACCCGTACATTCCTATACCAGTTTTGGCTCGGAAATACAGAAAAGGTAATTATTTGTTCGTATCTTGTCAAAAAAAAATTATTAAAAAATATGACGTCATCAGTTTCTTACATTTAGGGAGCCATCACTCAGTCAAAAATGAAAATATTTATTTGAAATTTGGTATGGGTATTGTCCATACTCAGTTCTTTCACACATAATCCGGTTTTTCTAACATCTTCGAAAAATGTGATTTTGTGGGGATTTTCCACACAAAAAATAATTTTGTTATATTTATTTTGGGGGTCAAAACCCCAAAATTTTGTAACTCCGATATTTCCATTTTAAAGAGAATGCCATTTTGTATCTTTGGTGAATTGCGTTTGCAATTTCCTTTAAAACTCTGTTTTCTACCATTTTTAAAATATTTATCACTTTTCCACCAACATGACGTCATCAAAACATGATTATCTCCCAAACTACTTAACCAATTTCATTTTTTTACAGTATCCGTATAATTGCTGTAAACTCAGCTACCAAAAATTTCATAAAGATGCGCCGCATGTGTAAAAAGTTATTCAAGAAAAACCTCAGGGGGGGCCTTTCAGCCCCCCCCCCTCCCGTAGGGCGAGGGTTAATTTTCCACTCCATATTCTAAAATGTATTGTATAATTTGAACTCTATACTGATTTATGGACGTAATGATAGGACAAGACAGGGAAATACAGATCAAAATTGGCATAGGTAATATCTAATTCTGGTGAGCGGGTGGGCACTGATAAAGCCGAATACAATGGCTTTTGGTTGAATTTTCCACTCTTTATGCTTATTTTTAGCCATGATTTTCCATTCCGCACCTAAGCTCCAAAGCAATCCTAGGACCCTGCATCTTGATATGATGAAATACGCAAAATTCAAAACAACAATCTGTACGGGTAGTCCTTGAAATTTCAGAGGAGCACAAATTTTGGAAAACATTGGGGGGGGGGGGGCTGGAGCACCGTTGGGGGGGGGGGCTCAGCTCAGCATTGGGGGGGGGGGGCTCGGGCCCTCCCAAAGAGATATAAAGTTCCGCCCCTGCTTATTCTCATTCATCATGGCAAAAATAACCATCAAACACATTAAAAGAATCATGATTGAATCATTCCAAAGAAGTTTAATCAATATCCAGTCTGTGACTAAACAAAAATTGATGAACATGATCATTCACCTCTTCATGATGTACATACATCGCTTACCTTGATACTTCGAATTTTCCCACCATAAGAAGCACGCACTTTAATAAATAATAATTAATAAACCATTAGAAAGAAACAAAAAAGGCACACCTTGTCATATACCCTTGCACAAAGCTCTACTACATTTGTAATTAAATAAGTGCGCCGATTTTGCCTAGAATGTTCTTCTGATGCACTGAGAGCTGATTGGTCGAGAGCATGCGAAATCTGACAGAATTTTCATGTGGAATGGAGCGTATGACATATAGGAAAAAAGTTTGGCAGCCCATCGTCATTTTTTTTGCGATACGGGACCATATTTAAAGATATGCAGACATATTCTGAGGATAACACGGGAACGAAACACCGAACATCCATACAAATATCGGTACCCTCAGAAAATAGTTGTATGCAAATAAGTTATTTTCAATCAGAGAGTGTTTTATTTTTAGGTGTTGATTAGAAAATGTAAGCAATGAAATATAGAATGTTTTTTTGTGTGTATATTATCCTGCTTGGAGAATAGCTTTTGAACTTATAAAGCAAGTCTTTTGTGTATAGAGAATTTATAGATACAAAGCTGAAAAGTCTCGTTACACAGAACTTATCGGAAATTTAGTGGATTTTTTAGCGCTATGAAAACAGGACTAATACTTGACCTCATGTATGGTATCTGGGCGCCAGTACCGGAGCAGTTGGGGCGCCCTTAACCTTAAATCATCATATGGTATAGGGGAGTCTACATACTTCCTTTGTTCATCACGTGTTCAATGAAATGCAGTATTTAACATTAATTATGTACGTGACTTAAGAAGATATGCTTTGCATTTTCCGTTTTATGTTTCTACTATCTTGCAGCGCTTATAGCGCATCCAGTAATAGCTCCTATTGAATCACAAGATTGGTCCATACCATACCATCGAATAGGTGGTATGGATAATCTCATATACCCGGCACTCATTGTCAGAGTGTCTTGTCGATGAAAAAATCGAACGGTTTTTGTCTGTATTTTCACATTCAAATGAGGTAATCTTTATATATTTGCATGGCTAGCTGCACACGGGTTGAGATCGATGTTTTCGTTTCGCTACCCAACTTCAATTTCAATTTCAGAGAATGCTGTAATTTGTATGCGGTTCGCTGTATTGCTCACATGCGCGTTGTATGGAAATGCACATTTCTGATTTCGTGCTAATTGCTTGCTGCCCAGATAAGTCCATAGCGTTAATACATTGCTTTACGTCAAAATCTTTGTCTTCAAATCACAATACCTATGGTATCATCGATAAACTTAGAACAGTTTGATAAACTGTTCCGTCAATCGAACATGTTTACCAACACATTTCTGACTTGAGAGCTGGCTTGTTAGATAAGTTGATATTACTTCTCACTTGTCGCGTGATAGTGATTATGTAGCAAAATAGGCTTTCATTTCGTCCTGTACTAGGACGTTAGAATCGTGTTAGACATGCCAAATAAAATGCATCGTTGGATGGCGTTTGATGCATTGTTCTATTTATTTCAGTGAATGCCGGAGAAGATCTGGGGCGTCAGTCTACTGTTGGACCAGCGAGTCGACAGCTCCACTGGAGAATCAGGCCATGGAGAGAATTGACATGCTAGGGAAACAGCTTCAATGCCTCACAAACAAAGTCGACCAACTGATAAACGGGATGCCACCCCGACAGCGCAGCGCCGCAGCATCGGACGCGGAATCCGACCAAAGGCTGCTCGTTCGGGCAGCGAGAAGTGGTGAGACGCTCTTGAGGGCGTGCAAGAATATAGTTAGGGTTCCGTAGCAGGACCTCATTTATTGCGATGCATGTGTAGCCAGCATTCCCACAAGCGCCGAGAAACACACACCAGTAGGTGTCTTCCGTTGCATCGCTGAGGCGGCCATGGAATTCTCTCCTGGGGCGGCACCTCCTCAGGAGTTCCGGAACATGAAGGCCAGCATTGGCCATCACATCGCCACAGCGTCTCACGTCGAAAACGTGAAAAGGCGGAGCCGGGCAGAGCAGAAAGCCGAGCTAAGTATCGGCGAGCGCGACACTATCGCGGGTTGTGTGCTCCGTGTAGGATACTATACAATAAAGAACTCCTTGGGCGCAGAGAAGTTCGAGGAACTTATTATGATCCTGCATCTGTCCGGCTCCAACGGAGGGGACACAAATCACAGCACGCAGATGCCGAGAAAGGCACGGGATGCTTTCGCCGACCTCATCAAGAGGCGGATTCGGGCGCACGTCAAGTCGCAGCCGTGCGTATCTGTGATGGCGGATAAGGTCACGATAAACCACCGGACTGTAGATATCACGGCCATCATCACGCTGGACCCTGCCGCGCCAGAAGGCCACATGATCCAGATTAGTGTGGTGAGTGCCCCTGTCGTCACCGAACACGACGGAGATGGTATTGCTCAGGAGATAAAGACGACTCTGGCCTCTGTCGGGATAACCGCCTCAACGCAGATCGCTGCCCTCGCAGCAGATGGGCAGTACCATCACAGCAGGGTGGCAGACAAGCTGGCGGACAGGGGTGGTAAAGTGTTCTGTCTTTATGGATAAGGTCGGGGACAAAATGCTCCTTCCCATGAAGTACTCGGGGTCAAAATGCCAGTAAAAATAATTACCTATGGCTATGCCGTTCCTGGGAAAATTTAATAAGCGATCATGTCCTTAGAAATACTGATCGTCAAAACCACTTCAGATGTAATATTCACTTAATCATCATATTCATCACGTCAGCATGCATGTACATTTACATTTTTTAATTAGCAATTGCGTTTCAGCTCTTGATTCTCAAAAAATAAAAAATACCCATATTGCCGACGAAAAAATATATACCAGTTATCTAGTTCGACAATCGATGCCCGGGGATGGGGGTCAGGGTGTTTGTGTATTTTCAATGGAGTGTATCTGAGATCGACTGTCAGAACCGTCGATCTCATTGTTCTGTGACTTTGAGAGTTCTACTATAAATAGTAGAAAATCCGGTTCATTCAGCATAAACATTCACATTCCAGTTATACCGTGCATCCAACGCAATTGCGTCATTTATGGCGCATGGTGGAAGACACTATAAGAAGGTCGAGTCATCCGGTGATTTGACCGAATCCGGCTTAGTAGTGGTGACGTCATCTGGACAGAGAATCCCTTACCCATATACAAATCAATAATAACTCGCAATTTTTGAAAGACTATATAGAAAATTCTACCGAGTCGAATCACAAACAACATGCTCTGAAAGAAAGACCGATTCAAGTTCTCTAACTTATCTAAATAACATTTTGTTCCTAAGTCACTCCAATTTTGACAGCGAAGGAGCTCTTATTCCTTCTCCTTCCTTCGCTAATGTTAAAAGATCATACATAAGCCGCGCCACTAATGTCGGTGCGCCACAATTTTCCAAATAGATGACGTCACGCACTAGGAAGAACCACGTATGTTACTATTTTCGGGCAATTGACATACGTGGTTCTTTTTTCGCATGGCAAAAAACAAATTGAATATATGGCGGCTGCAGGGATGACAACCTTGCTGGTTTCAGAGCATGTTGTTTGTAATTCGACTCGGTAGAATTATTTATATAGTCTTTGAAAAATTGCGAGTTATTATTGCAAAGCATTTGCTGGTCTCCGAGGGTCTCTCGTGGAGTTGAGCGAGCCGGCTTTCTGTATCTCGTTTTAAAATTAAACAAAAACGTCAAGTCCCATTATTGGGACAGAGCTTGTGCTTGCGTGGTTCGCAGTTGTGTGACGATAAAAGAGTATTAGCTAATAGCTTGGCTCCTCTCTTCGCTAACACAGTTTGGCACGACCCTGAGGCAGGGTTCTGTTTTGGGCTGGTTACAACGCCAGCCAAGATTTATACCATTCTGATCATCACTGAAAAGAATGACACCCGTACGACCGTCAAAAATTCCGCTCCAGAGGGGTGTTTTGCAACACCTCCTTGGGGTATCGAACACTCAAAAACGGTGAAGAAGTCAGACTACTAAATGGTGTCTGACACCTTCTTAACGGGAGTCTTGACTCCTTCAAGGGAGTGTGATTATCTTGAAGGAGTCAGGACTTCCGTTGAGAAGGTATCAGACACCCACGCTGGTCCCAGAAAGCACCATTTTGTAGAGTCTGACTCTTTTTGACACCGTTTTTTTGATGTTCGATACCCTAAGGAGGTGTTGCAAAACACCCCTCTGGGGCGGACATTTTGACGGTGTGCCAATCCACGTACGGGTGTCATTTTTTACTTCAGTGTTTGATATGTTTTATTTTTTGAGGGATTCACAACCCTTCAGCGTTTGGAGGTTGGCTACTTGTCTGTGGTTTATCTCCTGTAGTGAGGTGTATCAGTACAATCATAATGTTTTATGTTTGTAGGGTTCGGGTGTAAAGCTGCTTGCTCAAGCCAAGCGTCTGTTGTAAAGTCAACGTTGAAACATTACAACTTCAACACACAACATTTTGGCACTTCAGTATTTTCGGATTTTGGAATTAACCCTCGCCTGTGCAGCGTCCGATCAGTGCGTGACCGTGCAGGGGGGGGGGGGGGGGGGGTACGACCCCACATCGTTTCGCCCCTAACTGGGCTAGAATTTCGATTAAAAAAACGAGTGTGTTGCTTGTCACGAGAGGAAGCGATTGATACCTGATTGTAAGGTCCTAGGTCATTAGGTGACCTCTGAGGTCATGTCAATGACCCAAAATTCAACCAAATTGTAAAGGCGTATACATTTGAATTTAATCGAGCTAAAATCGCGAATGAGAATATAATTATGCTAAATGGGTGCCATATTTGAAATCAACGTCACAAAATGTCCTAGAAACTGCCAAATTCCAAAAAGGTCATGTCAGGTCATGTCAGGTCATTTGAGGCCAGTGACCTCGGTTGACCTGTTGGGGCGCATGACCCCAGTGGAACATGTAATTATGTAAAATGGATCCCATATTTGAAATCGGCGTCACAAAATGTCCTAGAAACTGCCAGAAGCCAAAAAAGTAATATGAAGTCATCGGAGGTCAATGGCCTTGGTTGACCTCTGAGAAGGTCAATCGAGGTTACAATCTCAATGGGATCCACAACTGTCACCTGGAAACACCTGCGCATATTTTCCTGAACAACAAACACTATGAAACTGCACAAGTTACAAGGATCAATACTACGGGACGACAGTTGCGTCTGACATGACCTTAAACAGGTCAAAGGTCACGGGTCATGTCACCTACAACTTAAATTTTTCAGAATATGTGTCAAATTGGTCACAAGTAGGGTACTGAAAGTTTCATCGCAATCGCTTGATATGTACGCGAGTTATTCCCGAAAAATCGAGAGGGGTGGCATCACCCAGGGGCGCAGCCAGGGGGGGGGGCACAGGGGGCACGTGCCCCCCCCCCATTGGGTCGAGGGGCCCGAAGGGCCCCTCGGCCCAATGGGAGAAGGCCTCGGCCCCTCAGCCCAACCCCTATGATAGGTATCGACGTACAACTTACAGTACCTTATGTTGCATTAATTCTACGTCTTTTCACCAAAGTTGAATGAAATTGATGCAGCACTTTGGGAGATCATGACGTTCTAATGACGTCATGTCACGCCATTTTTGGTCTAAAAACGATAAATGTTTGACAAATCGTAGAAAATCGAGTTTTGAAGCAGATTGTAAATGAAAAACGTCAAAAAAGGAAATGTCATTCTCTTCAAAACTACTATCTCAGATTTGCGAAAGTTTGGGTTTTTGACTCCTGAAAATACAAATATAAAATTTTCCAGAAAACTTTTCTCATTTTTTTATTTCTTGAAGATATGAAAAACAGAATATATCTGAGTGAACCAGGTATGGACGATACCCAAACCAAATTTCAAAGCAATATCTTAATTGACTTATGGCTCCGTAAGTATAAGTAACTCATGACGTCATTTTTTTAAGTTACGTTTTTATGGCTTGTATTGACCAGATACAGACAAATAAATGCCACCACTGTTTTTCTGAAACAAAACTGGTCTAGAGACATGCCTTTTTATTTAGATTAATCAATGTCAAATTTTGACCTTATGTGACCTGACCTTGACCATATATGGTGTCAGGTTGTGAAAATGGCTGCTACTATCAAATTCTACGTGTAAAATAACCTTCGTAGACCTCTTGCCAAAAGTGACCTTTTGTGACCTGATCTTGACCTTGACCTTTGCTTACAATTTCGCTTTTTCCTAATGCGGGAGATGCATTATATCTTTGAGAGTACTTTGTGCGATAATAGTCTCAATCTAAGGCTTTGGATGGAAAGTATGGCCCCAAAACTAAAATACCTTAATTTTGGCTTTTGACCTGGCCAAGTCCTGAGATGTGACCTTATTTTGAAAATGTCTCGTAAACGTCAGATGCGGCTCATTGAGAGCTTTCGATTACGGCCTTGCACGTCTCGCTGCGGTTGTTGGTTCGGAATATAACGAAGGGGCAGAATCTGCCCCCCCCCCTACCCAGCGTGTTCGACCGAATACCCCAGCGTGGCGCGGGTTAATTTGTCTTTTTAAATCAGAAAATATGTCAAATTTTGGGCGAATTTGGGCGGTTTGGGGCATGTCAGCTTGCCCCCCCCCCCCACCCTGTGGATCTGCCAGTGGCCATAAACTAAGACAAGCTACTCGAAAATCCCGTGAGCGCTTAACATTTTCAACGGAAGTTTTATAGGTTGGTATTTTATGAAGTTGTCTTTCCAAACTTATGACGGATCGTTTCGCGTAAAGCCCCTCCACACTCCATAGTCTACACATTAGTGACTGTGAATTACCTCGAATGTATGTGTTTCCAATGTAATATGTCACAAACGTGGGCAATCGGGACAACGTAAAATGTTGAGGGCCAGACGTTCCGCGTTGCTTCTTATTGATTGTGTTGCTGCTGGGACCTTCAAGGTGCCTTGTGCGTGCATCTAAAATGGTTAACCCACGCACAGACGGGGTTCGCACCAAGTTCGAACCGACGGGGGGGGGGGGGGCGGATACCCACCCCTACAATATTTAAAAAGTCATGCAACGTATAGCGACAAACAGAAACAGGTTAGATAGCTCGAAACAAACAAGGTCCAATGAAAGTACTCAATCATTATTTTAGGTCAGGTCATTTAGGCCATTGAGGTCACCAGAGGTCAACAAAGGTAAAATTTAGGCCATAAATGGGTGTCCTTACCAAAACCCGTATATTTCTCGAGAACAAAAAGAGGTAGCGACGCGCGGAAAAAACGTCCGAAAGATTACTGGCGGCTCCAGGGGCGGGGGGGGCATCAGGGGCAAATGCCCCCCCGCAGGAATCTGGGAGGGGGGCATTCAATACAAGTATGCCCCCCCCCCCGCGTGTTCCCAATTTATCGTAAAATCGTCTTTTCAGCAGTCAAAATCCAGCTATCCACAGTCAAAAAACGGAAAATTTCGCGCCGCTTCGCGGCATGACACAACTTTCGCAATAGCTTATACAAATTTGGAAAATGGGAAAATGAATTCCATTAGGTAAGTGTCTGGCAAAGGCTTTCCTTAGCGAATACAAGTATGCCCCCCCCCCGCACGTTCCCTGCACTGAACGTGAAAAACAATGATGTTAGGAGAAAACTTCATGAAAACGGAAGTTTTTTTCTTCTTTTCTCGAGTGATTGAATTTGAAGTTTGTATGTATCCCTTTCTTTCAATGATAGACAAAACAGCGCACCTGATGCAATTCAAGCAGCCCCGGTGACACTTACCCGCACCCCGTTGGGGGGGGGGGGGCAGAATCAACCCCCTCCCGGATTTTCTCAATAATTTAAAAACTATGATAGATAGCAACGTCAAACTTTCAGTACATTTTTCTGCATCAATTATACGCCTTCTCACCCAACGTCCAATTAAATTGATGCAGTATTGTGGGAAATAATGACGTTTTAATGACGCCATGTCATGCCATTTTTTGGCGGAAAAACGATAAATGTTTGAACAATCGTAGAAAATAGAGTTTTGAAGCAAATTGCAAATAAAAACGTCAAAAGAAAATAAATGACATTTTCTTCTAAATGGCTATCTCGAATATTCGGAATTTTGTGTTTTTGACCGTCCAAAATAGGAAAAACGTTTTTTTCGGATTTTTATTTTTTTATTTTTTTATTTTAAAAGTGAATTTCTTAGCTCGAATACCGAAGTAAGGCGACCGGCCCAAATATGCGGGGGAAAATGGGGGTACCTTGAAAAGATGCCCCCACAGAGTGAGGCTGGATCCGCCAGTGCGAAAGATAATTTAATTTGTTGTCACTCAGGCTTCATCAGATTTGATTTCGGGTCAATAGCTAGCTCAGGGAAGGCCATCGAACGTGAAACATTCTCAAAATAGCGGAATTGTTTTTAGGGAATAACTTTTGAGTTACGCATGATAGAGTGATACTTACAGTTTTCACCATTGTGGTTATCTGTCGAGACACATTGAATGGTATATCGGATGATCATGCCCTAGTTAGGTCATATTCGAAAATTGACCTGTCCTGTGCTCAGGTCAAGGCAGATCAAGTTCAAATTTTACATCAATCAACGTGTCTCGACGAGCGAAGCATATTGTTATAACTCCAATACTCTACCTTCATTTGTCAAAGAGTTATTGAATACAAAAAAAAACAAGTAACCTCTTGGGTCACCTGAGTTGACCTCGTAGAGGTCACATAACAAAAATGTGACTTGGATCTTTGCATTTGGCACAAGAATGGTGTAGGCACCTGGTGAAAACTGGTCAAATTTAAATGTTTTCTGTGGAGTGTTTTCTGTGGTTCTGTGAATCTGTGGTGTGTTTATATTTTCTCCATTTACTTATAATGGAAGTTTATCAAATCGAATTGACCTTCGGTCACCCATATTACAAATTCGAGATATACGAATTGTAGGTACTCATGGGCTATGGCCTGAATGAATCCTGTGAGTTTCTAACCGCTCGGCCGATCACTTTGGCACGACCATAAACTTTCAAAAACTTGCTTGGGGGTGGGATCACTTAACGTGACTTGTTGACCTGGCCTGAGATGACCCGAGATAAAAAATGTCACACAATTTGGGTGATTGTTCCCCAAAGAGTTACGCCAAGTTTGGCGGCGCTGCGTGTCGACGTTTTACAATATTTACGAAAACCTCAGGGGACGGATATCCGCCCCCCCCCCAAGTCGGTGCGCGTGTTAATACTTCACATCATGGTGCCAACAGGGATCAGTTGCCGCATTTTTTTTTGGATCAGACTAAGAACTTATCAGTCAATCTACGCATAGGTTCTGTTTGACATGGGCCTGTCCGACGTTTTTTTGTTGCGACTATTTGGGGGCCCGGCAAAATATAGTGGCCCAAATCCGAGGATATACTATTTTGCGCCATTTTTTTTTGGGGGGGGGGGGGGGGTTGATCGAGGGGGCCCCTCGGGATGCTGTGCCTCCCCTCCTTGCCGAAGGTCTGTCTGCGCCCCTGGATCTGACCTTAGGTCACCGATATTATAAATCCAAGATAAACGAATTGTAGGTACTTATGACCTTATTAAGTCCTGTGAGTTTGAAACCGCTCGGTCAATCACTGTGGCTTTGGCACGACTTTCAAAAACTTGCTTGGAGGTGGGCTCGCTTAACTTTCAAAAACTTGCTTGGAGGTGGGTTCACTTAACAGGACCTGTTGACCTGACCTGAGATGACTCGAGATACAAAATTACATAAAATGTGGATAATTGATGCCCAAAGAGCTATGCTAAGTTTGGTGGCGCTACACACCGACGTTTTCCCAATATTTACGAAAACCTCTGATGGGCGGATATCCGCACCCGATGTCGGTGCGCGTGTTAATACTTCACATGGTGCCAAAGGGAGTCAGTTGCTGCACATTATTTTGTATCAGACTACGTACTTATCAGTCAATCTACGCATGGGGTCTGTTCAACATGGATCTCTCCGACGTCTTATTGCGATAATTTAGGACTCCTGCAAAATATAGAGGCCTAAATCCGAGGAGATACCATTTCGCGTTTTTTTTTTTGGCCGAGGGGGCCCTCTGGGGATGCCGTGCCCCCCCCCCTTTGCCGAAGGTCTGGCTGCGCCCCTGGCATCACCCCCCTGCACTGGCGAGGGTTAATGCAAATGACCTAATGTTTCTTAACCTTGGCAGTAGTTTAATATTGATCTTAAAATGTTGGAAAATATTATTTGAGAATACAATTGTAATGCACAATAAGCTACCAGGCGATATAGCTGATACAGTGACACTTGCCTCCTTCAAAATTAGATTAGATAAATACTTTACAGAGAAGGGATTAGTTCATACATACTTGTGGGATTATGTTTCTTTTATACAGGTAGAGTAAGATGATTTGAAGGGGCGAGATTGGTGGAAGGGGGCGCAACCTTGGTTGGGCCCTGGAGGCTCGTTGTTGCACCTTTCTGTTATGTCTTTATGAGTGATCTATTAAACTTGTATATTTTGCATTATCTTTTTTTATAAAATATACCATAAGCTTATGCATTATTAGTGCATATTTGTTTTTTGTTTGAGTGTGTTGTGGGAACTGGCAAAACCACAGTTAATTTTATTGATATTGTGTCAGTCCAGGGTATTGTTTATTTTCTGTTGAGAATGGAGTGCTACCAAGTAATAGGTATATTTAGATTGTTTTCATTATGTGTGGATTGGCTTGGAAACAAATATTGAGTCTGTATGAATGTGACAAATCTGTTGATTTTTTCTTGACGGTTTCCTACAATAGCCTGTGCACATAAAACCCTATTTCCACTATTTTTCCTGAGTTTTACTGTGAATTTCTCACTCCTTCATTTAAAATGTATTGGATAATTGAAACCCTAATTCTGACTTATGGATGTAATGACATGAACACTCTGCGGAGGAAAAGACAGGTAAGAATTGGCATAGGTAATATCATATTCTGATGAAGCAAGTAATTGGGAATTGATAAAGTCCAGTACATGTGGTTTTTGGTTGAATATTCTCAATATTACAAGTGTGGTAACCCATGGCGGCGGTAGGTGGCGCTACCACCACGGCGGTAGGTGGCGCTAGTGACAGACTCCATGCGCTACAAAAATGACCCCACCTCAGCTGGGGTCATTTTGTCTGTGCCATTTTTGGTCGGGGCCAAACCATTTTTACCACCCCTGCTGGCGGCTGCCATGTCAGCCGACCTCGAAAGTCGGTGGAGGATGCCAGCAATCTGGGACGGCAGCCACCTGCTGAACCTTACCGAGCGTGACGCACTCGCCTCTAATGGTTCGACCTGGGCGCAAGAAAGTATACATAATGTGACGGCAATCACAAAGCACTTCACGTTCGGGCAAGGGTACGAGGCGCTGCTGAGCTGCACCGATGTCGCAAAGGCAGCTGCACCGAGGCTGTGGTCTGAGACCAGGTTCGCGGCTCACGCTGGCAAAGTCCTCACGGGCTTCTGGCGTAACCGCGACGCCATGGCAAAAAGCTCTGCAAGACCGATCAAGCAAGGCGCGATGTGCCCATGCTGCTGACATGCTTCGTGATCTCATTGCGCTCCGTGGTAAGTTGGACGTGTAGTTTTTTTTTGTTAATGGGGCATTCTGCATGTGTGTTAATGGTTCGGATATCAGATTATTTGGGGTAAATATTTTCAGAAATTATGTCATGACTCGATACTTGTGGTTCAAATTGGCACTCTGGTGCTTCATGATTCGATATTATAGCATATAAAGAAGATGGATAGCTTTGCCATGTCGTGCATACTGCATGTGTAATTTGCATATGCCATCCGTGAAAGCTTCGCTGAGGACTATTGTTTTCTGGGCTAGGTTTCTTAGTAAAAGACAGTAAAAGCGAAGAAATATGTGGAATTATTTGATTTTTTTCTTCTGTTCGCAATGGCCGTACCTGCGTAGGGCTGAGCAGTCGGCACATTTACGTCAAAAGTTGACTATTGTTCACACCCACAGATGGGCGGTTCCTGAGGTCTGTCGCCGCGCTTCTGGACATCTACGTCGTGCTGGGCCAGGGCAGCGAAGCCCAGCAGAACACACAGCTGCTGCCCTGGGAAGTGGTGGCGGCTTACGAATCATCGAAAAGCTGGAGGCAATGACCGACGCTCTCACCATGCTGGCTGGTTCAGTGAATCCGCGTCAGACGCCATCGCCAGCGGCACGCGCCGTGGCGCTCTCTAACTTCGCTGAGCTGTGGCCTACCTACGGTCTGCAGGGTCATCGTGACGCTGAACAGGTCATTCTTTCACTCCGCTTATAATTATGTTAAATGTAAACCGATAAATGTGGCATTTTTTGTCAGTGACCTATATGGGGTCACCTGAGATCATCTAGGGTCAATGCCACTTTTTGAGCAATAACGTCTGATAAAGATGACAGCAATGCAACTGACGTCATGTTGATTTTCTGTGTAACGCAAATTTATATGCAACATGGACTTGACTACCTCAGAGGTCATCCGGCGACCTTGACATGAGATGAGGCCAAATATTATTGTAACCTAATCTGGGTGTGTTATATGTCGTTAGATATGTCTTTGAGGAACAAGCACTATGGTGTCAAAAACATCGCGTGGTAATTTAGTTTCGCAAGTTTCGCAAACAACATATTTAAAAGAAAAAGCCAGCCTTACCTTTGGTGACCTCTAAAGCCTTAACTATTAAACTGTCATCTGACTTTGAAATTGAAGACCGTTTGGAGATTGTATCTTACAAGAGCTTTTGATTGTTTTTTTTTATTATTTGTTCCTATGGTTCCAAAAGCAAAAGTGCCACATTTGACTTTTGGTGACCTCTAGTGGCCTCAATATTGACCTGAACCAACACCGATCGACGTAACTTTGATTCGTTTTAACATCCACAGATGCACGATGTGGCAACTTTCTGCCGCAACCTGCTGGATGCCATGAAGGCGAGGCGGTGGGGTGCCGACACCTACGGTAACACGCGGGGAACTGCCAACGCTGCCCTCCAAGACAATATTCACCACGTGAAGACTGTAGGGTGCATCGCTGACATCGCCTCGTCGTCGCTGCCTGAACGCGTCCAGGTCAGTCTGGTGCACCAGGCATGTAAGGCGCTGGTGACCTCCAAACTGGTACCAGCGTCTGCCGTACCAGCTGAGTGGTCAGTGATGGAAGGCGTCAACTTCATCAGGAGTCAGAAAGCGTCCCCGAACGAAACCCTCATGAGGGTACTGTGCCTCTCGGCACGGGACAATGCCACGCTGCGATCGTATGTGAATGTGGTCGCACGCACTTGGCTGCTGTGTCCCGCGAGAGCGTGGTCGAGTCTATGGGTAGCGTGCTCAAGGAAGTGTTCGCCCCAAAGCGACAGCTCCTGCATGACAACGCCGCCAAGGAGCTGCTGATCCGCTGGAACGGCCCGGCGATCGGTCATGCGGACGGGCTGGTGAAGGAGGCGCAGCGGATCAATAGATTCGACTTCACGCGGCAGGGACTAAAGCACAAGTCGAGGATAGGCCTCGTCATCCAAAAACATAAGGGCAAAGGCCACACATGTTCCATTTTCATGTGATTTGTTGTCAGGCGGGAGGGGGCGCTAGCGTCGCTGATAACCCACAAAGGGTCGTCCGGGGGCAGAGAGGCGGCCAGTCCGACCATCCTCGCCGCCAGCGTGTAGCGACGGACCCGCACGGGGGCAGACCATCCTCCACCACCAAGGCGTCCACCGGGGTTGACACCGGGGGACAGCCGGTCACCAGCCGGTCAGCACCAGCAGGACAGCCGGTCACCACATGGACGGCCGCTCGGAGGTCCCGGTCGATGGTCGTCAGGTGGGACGCAGACGCCGCCGGCATCCATGCCCGCCGCGCAGTCCCTCCAGCGCGCCTCTGATGTAGCCGTTCGCGACGGTGCGAAGCTGTGCCTGGCCGAGTCCCCAGCTCCGTCCAGTCAGCTTGCGCAGCTGGCCGGTGCGCGGCAGACAGGCAGACAGGCAGA
>JAXIVJ010012970.1:0-15000 GCA_036785665.1 Chirona hameri
GAGAGAGAGGAGAGAGAGAGAGAGAGATTTCTTTATTTACAGACTCGAAGTCCACTAATACTTGGATATGATAAACACCAACCCTTACTTCACATATACAGCGCAGTGGACCAAGCTTTCCTTACAGAGGAATAACATGCCAGGTCACTATTGAACAATGTCGATATAATTTGATTCTCAGACTGTCCAAGACGTGTCATGAAACCAAAAGCGGCTTTTCGATACACGACATTTAAGGCGGCCGCACACTAGGCCATTCGGCGCGCGATATACTGCGACATTCCGCCTCGGAAAATCGCGTCGATACCGCTGAATATCGTCCTTGTTCCGGCGGATTCGGCGCTGTCTGCTCGCGAGATTCCGCCCCGCCGACCTACAAGCATGTCGCAACCTGTGCCTACAGCCTGTCACAAGGTAAATTAATGATGGCCATTTTTCGACGAAAATGTAAGTTTAGAACCACGGAACTTTTCCATAATAAATTTCACAGCGGCAAGAGCATGCTGTGCAAAATGTGCACCTCTGTCTTGCATAGATTCGCCACTGTAGCCTGATCAATTTTGTTGTCCACGGCTCCGCGGCGTTCAGTCCGCCGAAAAAAGCTCGTTTGAATCAGCTTTTTCCGCCGGTCCGCAGATGGCCGGCCGACGACATTCGTCCGCGATTTTTGACGTTTTGGCTGACGCGAACGCGGAAAGTCGCTAAAGATGCGCGGAAAGTCGTAGCGTTATCGCGACCCTCCGCGCGCCGAATGGCCTAGTGAGCGGCCGCCTTAAAGCTATCAATTCGCTCCTGCACAAACATGTTGGATGCACTACAATAACGAGCATATCCAAAAACATTCTAGCAGCATTGTTGAAACAAACTATGAATTTTCGTAACACAGAAGCACGGTGAGAGTGCCACAGATGTACACCCCACTAATATTAGAACAATACGTACTATACAAATATATTTTTACAGAATACGAACACAATGCGAACTTCCTAATAAGTGAGTTTGCACGACAACACATGAGGCGATACTGATGTCGCAATTCAAGATCATCTGATTTGAAGAAGTGTTCGAAATGTTGGGTGTGTTGAAGAAGTGTTCGGTTAAGGTTTTGGAGTAATGTCCAACACTAATCCATGCTTTTGTCCAGTTCATCTAAGCTCCAAAATATATGCTGAAAACTGCGTAAGTGAATATCTTTAAGCTGTGCGACTTTTTTTTCTCGATTTATCCGGCTCCCGCCGGTGGTGTATTTACATTAATTAATGCAATCCACACATTGTGTAAACACATTGCTCAACACACCGTCCACGCCATTACACTTAACACGTGAAGCCGATGCACGGTGCTCGCAAACAGCAAACGCAAGCACCTTTCCTACATTTTGCTATCACGAAAGCTCACCAAACTTCACCTTCACACTCGCAAAATTGTAAACCGCATTACATCTTTCTAGGTATTTATATATTTTCCTCCATGTTTACTAAACACACTGTCCGCCATCCAGTACTACACACACTGTCGCCTAACCGCACAAGCCCTACATACAAATACAAATCGTAATCGTAAAAACATAAACATAATATAATCATGATACATTCTGCATATCGAGACCGTAACACGAGACCCCCGCCCGGCGCCGCCTCGCATTACGTCGCGGCCACACAGCTTCGCGAAGCGGCGCCCCTCGCCACCCGGCCGGGCGTGTGCGCCGTCGACCAGTGGGTCGGCGCCCCGAGCTGTGCGACTTTCAATGATGGAATAAATTCGGCAAAACTAGCAGTGATTGTGTCATAGAAAAATGCGCATGCCTTATTGAAAAATATGCCTATGTGACCTGCGTCGGTTCCGCTACTGTGTGTTTTCTTTCACGTTCAGCACCTCACAGTGACCATGATACTTGTTATCGGAAGCTTTGCCTATAAAAAAAACATCGTTTGAGTTATTATTGTCATTATACACCATCTGTCATGGATCAGTTACAATAACCATATATGTTATATGTGTGTACATCTGGTCGTATGGGTCGTATGGGGTGTTGAGCTTCTCCAGGAAAGTTGGGGGGGGGGAGCTGCGAAAAATTGTTTAAATGGAATAGTGAACATTGGTTTTTAACTGAGATAGCCAGATTGTCGGTAGTACTGATAAATCTCCAAATCTGACTTTTTCCTTCCAAAACGACTTAGTTGCTGAGTTTCAACGCAAGAACCGTTGGAGCTATCGGGAGCTATTTTAAAGGAACAAATTTGGTGACGTTTCGCATACGTCATCACTACTCCACTGTGATATCTATCGCACTTCGTTTTCGCTATTTGAACCGACCGCCACCGAAACGTATCAACTTTGTCAATTTGGAACCGATTTCCAATTGAAAATTACCAATAGATGCTTCGTGAAAATACGAATTTTTTGATGGGTGGCTGGTCGGTGGTCATGCAATATATCGATACAATTTTACAAAGTTCGTTTTTTGTTTAAGTTGAATTGACCCTTAGCTAAAAATAATATTGGCTATAAATTTGTCAATTTTCATTATATTTCTAATTGAAAATATTACCGACACTCGCCTTGAAAAGGCCACACCTTTTGATGGGTAGCTCGTACCGGTAGCTGCAATATGTTCCGCAATAGAAGCACATGCACCTGTAACTGCGATATATTAGGGATATATTCTGCATGTGGTTACAGTTTTAAGTAATTACCTTCGTCAATTATTGTGAACCGATTTCCAATTGAAAATTACCAATAGATGCTTCGTGACAAGACGCATTTTTTGTTGATTGGTGGCTGGTCGGTGTTCATGCAATATATCGATTCAATTTTGACCAACTTTGTTTTTTGTTTCCGTTGAATTGACGCTTAGAACGAAATGTTATTGGCTATAACTTTGTCAATTTGCATTGGATTTCCAATTGACAATAATGCCGAAGCTCGTCTTGAAAAAGGCACACCTTTTGATGGGTGGCTCGTACCTGTAGCTGGAATACTAACTGGACATCCACACATTTCTTTACATCCACCACACACACAGATGAACACACATATAAACACATTTTTGGGTAGATATATGACATTTATTCACATGAACATTATGGGTACGTGTTCACGCAACGTCACTCCAACTCCACTCATACAAGGCCATAGTGTACACATTCACACATTTTCAATCGCGACTAATATACTCGCGAGTCGCGACCCAGCGAACGAGGTTGTTAGTGTTGCTTACATATTCTGATTCAAGGATAGACTTTTTCCGGTATGTCACAACTCGTTTTGGCGACGCAAGATTATTGTGACGTCACATGTATTAATATCAATATTTGTCGAATTATGACAAATTGGTTCTTTTTTCGCAAAAACGAATGCCAGAACCGTAATCAGGACACTCTTGTCCATCATTGCACGTACTTTTCCAAGGTGCACTATTCCCTTTAACGGAAATAGTTCACCTTGGAAATGTTTTACCCAACACGATGTGATATTTTGTAATGCAATTTCTTTTTATATTGTCAAAAATGGCCTTATATCGCGCCGATTCAGGACAGAAGGCCGTACATTTGTATTGTTTATCAAAACTATATGCATACTCTCTGAGTCAGAGTCCTGACGTCACGCGAATGTAAGAAATGGTTCAGCCAATCAGATTCGAAAGTAGTCGCGTAAACATATTGTATAGGCAAATTATAATTAGTTTTATCATTTATGACCTCTTCCTCGAAATTAAAATATAATAGTACCAAAAAACGTTATATTAATATTTCGATCACAGATCTTCATCAGAAATTATACATTACCAAAACGACAATAATCAGAATACAAGTTTCGACTGCAACGCTGAACTCCAATGTGTTATCGTGGCCAATCATGTAAAATTCAACACTTCCGCCCTTTTGCGATGGCATTGTTCGTGTAGATACATCTTTTTTAGGTTTGGCAACATTGTATTTTTTTTTCTCGTTTTATTGTATATTTATGCATGTTGTTAGATATGGGCTTGAATGTTTGTTTGTTAATAGGTGATGCTGTGATATATATGCGAGATGATGTCGACTATTTATGCAGACCGAAGTTGATGTATCCTCTAGAAGGTTGTGCCCGTATGAATAAAGATCGCGAGAAATGTCGCGCGAAAATGTGTAAAAAAAACGCGGGAAACAATATGCAGTCGAAACTTGTATTCTGATTATTGTCGTTTTGGTAATGTATAATTTCTGATGAAGATCTGTGATCGAAATATTAATATAACGTTTTTTGGTACTATTATATTTTAATTTCGAGGAAGAGGTCAAAATGATAAAACTAATTGTAGTCGCGTAAAGATAGACTCGCATTGGAGATGTGCCAACCGGCGACCGGCGATTCGCTTGCTAGCACCAGCTGCAAGCTGATTGGCTGATGGTATAGCCTCTGCCCGGGCTAGAACCAGTACAACATTCTTTCGCCAGCACCGCATTCCTTCGCCAAAAACTCAAATATATTCGGCTGGAGAGTCTTTACGGTCAAGCAAACTTGCAGATAGGGGTTTCCCAACACGGGCTACAAAACTGCTACTATCTCAGTTTAAAACTAATGTTGAAGGTGGACTATTTCCTTTAACCCGCGCCCCACTGGGGTCTCCAGCCGAAAGCGCCCCGCTGGGGGGAGGGGGGCAGATTCTGCCCCCCCTCCCCCTCGTTATCTTCCGAACCAATAACCGCAGCGAGACGAGCAAGGCGGCAATCGAACGCTCTCATGAGACGCATGTAAAGCATACGCAAAAGTTTCAAATAAGGTCACATGTCAGGTCCAAGCAGTGGCGCACGCAGGGGGGGGGGGTCAAAGGGGGTCAGCTGAACCCCCGATATTTCTGAGGGGCCCGTTTCTGGTAGGGGCCATGTCTTGGTCAGGCCCGATCGAGGTAGGGGCCCGGTGCTGGCAAAGGCGTGATATGGGGCCCGGTCAGAACGAGAGCCCGGTACTTGAACATTATTGATACGGGCCCGTTTCTGGTAGGGGCCCGGTCTTGGTCAGGCCCGATCGAGGCAGGGGCCCGGTGCTGGCAAAGGCGTGATATGGGGTCCGGTCAGAACGAGGGCCCAGTCACAACAGGGTCCGTTATTGCATATTCTTGATACGGGCCCGTTTCTGGAAGGGGCCCGGTCTTGGTCAGTTCCGATCGAGGCAGGGGTCCCGGTGCTGGCAAAGACGTGGCATGGGGCCCGGTCAGGACGAGGGCCCGGTCACAACAGGGCCCGGTCCTCAGCATATTCTTGATACGGGCACGTTTCTGGTAGGGGCCCGGTCTTGGTCAGGCCTGATCGAGGCAGGGGCCCGGTGCTGGCAAAGGCGTGATATGAGGCCCCGGTCACAACAGGGCCCGGTCCTTGCATATTCTTGATACGGGCCCGTTTCTTGTAGGGGGCCCGGTCTTGGTCAGGCCTGATCGAGGCAGGGCCCGGTGCTGGCAAAGGCGTGATATGGGGCCCGGTCACAACACGGCCCAGTCCTCGCATATTCTTGATACGGGCCCGTTTTTGGTAGGGGCCCGGTCTTGGTCAGGCCCGATCGAGGCAGGGGGCCCGGTGCTGACAAAGGCGTGATATGGGCCCGGTCACAACAGGGTCCGGTCCTTGCATATTCTTGATGCGGGCCCGTTTCTGGTAGGGGCCGGTCTTGGTCAGGCCCGATCGAGGTAGGGGGCCCGGTGCTGGGAAAGACGTGATATAGGGCCCGGTCAAAACGAAGGCCCGGTCACAACAGGGCCCGATCCTTTGCAAATTCTTGATACAGGCGTATTTGATATTGATACGTATTTTTTACATTATCCATTGTTGTTTCAGGAAATGGTTTATGGCAACTTGTGGCAACATGATGGTGGGCGCGAATGACGTAGTCGAGGCGCACTAAAACCCCAACGGTGATGATGACATAACTACCGGGGATCGGACTGCCCCACCTGCCTAACCTGTAAAATGTAATTGTTGTTGTCATTTACCTGCCTAACCTGTAAAATATATTTTTTGTTGTTGTCATTTACCTCATTTCGTCAAATTTACTTTCGACAGTTGCACCGCGCATCAGTAGCACACGCACCTAACATTCGCACATCAGTAGCACACGCAGTCACCTTACACGACATTGACAAGAAAAATTATCAGGTCCCATGCTGTAGGGGGCCCGCTCAAAAACAAGTGACCGAAATCCGCGAAGTTTTCTAAAAACGGGTGGGGGCCCGCTCACAAGGGGGCCCGCTTTTAGGGCTCTGACCCCCCCCCCCCCCCGAAATAGAATCCTGCGTGCGCCACTGGGTCCAAGTCAGGTCAAATGTCAAAATTGAGGTACTTGTTTTTTGGGGCCATATTTTCCATCCAAAGCTTTAGATTGCGACTATTATCGCACAAAGTGCTCTCAAATGTATAATGCCTCTCCCGTATAAGCGAAAGTGAAATTGTAAGCAAAGGTCGAGGGTCAAAGTCAGGTCACAAAAGGCCACAGGTCTACGAAAGCCATGCGACACATGTTGTATGGATTATTGTACACGTGTAATTCGATGGTAGTAGCTATTTGCACAACCTGACACCATAGAATGGCCCTTAGGTCAAGGTCAGGACACAATTTTAAATTGATTAATATAAATAAAAAGCATGTTTCTAGACCAACTTTGTCTCAGAAATACAGCGGTGGCATTTATTTGTCTGTATCTGGTCACTAAAAGCAAAAAAAACGTAACTTCAAACAATGACGTCATGAGTTACAAAGGGAAAAGGCCACCTTGAAAGTTGTCTTGAAATTTGGCTATGCGGGATATTTCGAGCTAAAAAAAAACGAATATGGCATTTGTTTGGACGATAGATAGATATCCGTCGAAGAGTTCCAAGTTTCATGCCCCGATCGGGCCACGAAACAGCCGAACAGCGTCTTCTAAAAGGGACCCTTTTAGAAGAAGCTGTTTCGTGCCCAGATCTACTACCACGACACTAGTCATGTGTCTAAATTACTTAGCGTAGCGAGGTAATGCTTTCACCACAACCCGTTTTTAGATATGCTCTACAAATCTGCTATCTCAGTGCAAAACCCATGTCAAATGTGAACTATCCCCTTTATACTTAGGTTATATATATGAGTCAGTCAAAAATACAGATATAGCTCTGAAATTTGGTTTGGGTATCGTCCATACTTGGTTCTCTAATATATCTTCCGTTTTTATATCTTCAAAAAACGATTTTGTGGAAATTCTTCCGAAAGAAGGTTTTTTGAGTTTTTTGGGGTCAAAAACCCAACAAATTAGAAAATCAAGATATCCATTTGGAAGGGAATGTCATGTCTTTTCTTTTGACATTTTTTATTTCCAATTTTCATCAAAACTCGATTGTCTACGACTTCAAACATTTATCGTTTTCCCACCAAAAATGGGCATGACATGATGTCATTAAAACGTCATTATCTCCCAAAGTCCTACATCAATTTCCTGAATTTTGGTGGGAAGACGTAACATTGATGTAGCATAAGGTACGGAAAGTTGCACGTCGATATCAATCACAGTTGTCAAGTTATTGAGAAAATCCGGGAGGGGCCGATCCCCCCCCCCGCCCCAGCGGGGCGCGGGTTAAAGTACCATGCAAATCCACAAAAATACAGATTTATCCCTGGATTTGACCCACTTCCTCGTCCAAGTTTGGGGGCGGGGGGGGGGGGGGTTGAAGCCACCTCAACCGAAAAGGATCCTACATCCCTGGCCTATAACTTGCACAGAACAGTTAAAATGAGCATCTCGCCAACAATTATCACCTGTTTAAAGTTGCCCCCCCCCCCCCCCCGTGCCGTTTTGTTTTGCCTCGACTAGGGGACAGAAGCCGTGACTGGGGGGTTTTGCCCCCGCAGTTAACATGTTAGACGAGTCCCTGCCATAGGGTTAGCATTGCAGCGCCGTGACTAAAACTGTGACTTGCCAGCTCATTCCGTGGCCGTGACTAGGCTGTGCCCAAAGATTGAGGATTTTCTGCATCTCTACTCCCGATGTACCCCAGCTCAGGGCTCAGCTTCACATCGCATCAGGCGGAGCTGCAGCCGGGATTTTCGAGCTCGGTATCAGGGCCACTGCGCGGCTGGCGAGCTTCCAGCCATGGTCACCAAATGGCGAGCTGCTGCAGCCAGGGCCACTGCGCGGCTGGCGAGCTTCCAGCCATGGTCACCAAATGGCGAGCTGCTGCAGCCAGGGCCATCGCCGCCGGGCCAGCTGCGAATACACCAGCACCGGGGCAGAGCTGTCACGATGCTAGCTTCGAAAGCTTTGGCAGACTGCAACTTCGAGAAGGTTAGGGTCAACGCTAGCTCTGGCAGAGCTTTGCTAAGCTGCAATACCTTTGTGGTATGCATTTCCTAAAATATTGCTGTTATTTTGTTTGCACACCTGGATGCAAAGTAGCCTATAATAGCCTGTTTCCATCTGTAGCATGCACTGTCGCATGACGAAATACATGTTGACATCGGTATTCAACTAAAGCGGCTACCATTGGATTCGTTTGGCCGTATGTTTGCAGAGGCCGCCCACCTGCTCCCACCTGCCTGCGCCCTCTGCTAGTCTGGCCGCCGGCAATGACACACCTGTTTCTGGTCAACAAATCGCCCACCACCGGCTGATGGTGGGCAGGGGCGAGGTCGGTCGTGACAGGGCCTGTTTTGACGCTGCGCCGCGGGGCCGGCTGGTACCTGCTGAGTGCTGCTAAGTGACAGCACCTGTACTCGGCTGCCACTGGGCTGGTGAAAATCACCGTTGCTTCTGGTCAGTGGCAGGAAAGTACTGAAGCCTGCCACCGGATGTGTTCCTGTCGAACGGTTTCGTCAGCTGCAGGGGCGCTTCGTGTTCGATATTGATGGCTGGATCGGGCCAGCGCGTCACTACGCGGGGCGTGTACAATGACTTCGCACAAAGCCACGAAGTTACCGGGCCTGGCACAGTGAAGACAATGGCGTGTAAACCCAACGTGGTAACCGAACTTTAAACATTGTAAAGACATGTATTACGTACACACTGTGTAGTTGTATGCCATTAAAGGAAATAGTTCGCCTTTAACATGGGGTTTTGAACTCAGATAGCAGATTTGTAGAGCAGATCGAAAAATAGGGTGTGGTGACAGAATTACCTCGCTGCGCTAAGTAATTTCGACACAGGACTAGTGGGTCCCTTTTAGAAGACTGTTTCGGGGGCGGTTTCGAGGCATGAAACTTCGCCGGTTGTATGATGTCATAACCGCTGACGTCAGAATTGCGTCATACGCAGATTCATACGTCATACGCCGCAAACTGGCCGTAGCCATTGCCATTATAAAATTGTGCCGGACATTCAGGGTTACTTTAGCCATCAGGGTAACTTTAGCCAAATGGAAGATCGCAATGTAAGTTAATATTGTGCACGCTTTGTGTCAAAACGAAGAATATGAACCTCACCTCTGTAATGTACAAGTTATTCGGGTCAGGTTTGGGCTAGACAATAAATAATGTTGAAAATTAGAAATAATATTTTCTTTTTTAACTTTTAAAGTTTCATTACAATTTCTAAAAAAAATAACGTTAATTTGATGGTACCCCCTGGCCAAGAATTCATGTTTTGCCCCATTAAATTAAGTACTTGAGTGCAGCCCATTGAGCGTCCACCGTTAATGAATACTCAGTTTTACACTATTTTTCCCCTTGACTGTAGCTGCGGCTAAAGGTGGAGAGGGGTGGCTAAAGTTGGCATCAGGGTAACTTTAGCCAGGAGCGTCGCCACAAAATTTGTAGTGGGAGGCCACCAGGTGGTTGGTCCCCCGCTCCCATATGGCTAATGTCAAAATCCTGCCGATCTGGGGGGGCGGAGCGATCTGGGGGTGGGGGGGTGAGGGCCCTCAGGCCCCCGTGGCATATTTGGAAATGACGAATACAAAATCCAGACCATCGGAATTAGGGAGCCATGCCAGTCAAAACACATAGATATTGCTTTGAAATTCGGTTTAAGCATCATCCATACCGATTACTTTACTGTTCTCCAATATATATTCATTTTTTTTATTAAATATGTTGGAAAATTTTGATTTGTGATTATTTTTTTGGGGGGAAGTTCCACAAAATATTTGTTTAGGACATGTTCAAAAACCGGAATACATATTGGAAAACTAAGTATGGACAATGCCCAAACCGAATTTCAAAGCAATTTCTATATGTTTTACTGACTTAGAGCTTCCAAGTATGATAGGTCTAGATTTTGTAATCGACATTCCAAATATGCTCCCGGGGGAGGCCTCGCCATGACGACCGGTTTATTGTAGGTATCCGGTTTGGGATTTTGATTTCTAGAATTGCTGCCCCTTAGGTCGGCAATACGTTTTCTAATCCTAATTGTTTGATTTTCAATGTTTATAGTTCAAAGCCACTGCGTAATAAAGCACCACATTGTCGCATCGTACCAGCTAAAAATGTACAGCATTAGCACGAAACCCAGGAAATGGAAAATGGCAGGATCTCGGCCCGCATGCGCTTATCGATAACGCTGTCGATACTAATTTTAGTCATATCATATCATGCCGATACCTACGAGGACTTGCTGATACCGATACTGATACCGATTATAAGTTTTATAAGAAATCGCATATCTAATTCTGCCATTTTGTTATTGTCAGAGCATACTCATTACTCATGCACTAGATTGTCATGTTTGATTTTTTGTCATTTGTCAAATGTCATTTACTTCAATTGTCATTTCATGTCCATTGTCAAATGTCAATTGTCATTTACTTCAGCACGCCATTATTTAAAGGTTTTCCCTGGTTGAAGTCGATGGGAAAATAAATATTATTGATCATTGCCTGAAAATCGACTAGAAACCCGATCTGTAACACGGAGTGGTTAACCGATTCCGGCTAACTTTAGCCACCTCGGAAATTCTTTAAAAAATAACAACTTTGAATAAGCATAATCTCAACACTGCAACCACCATGCAATAGCACCAGGCTGTCCACCAATTTTGCTTCAGACATATTTTTATTTGTGGTCTTAATAAAAACAGGGCACACCTAAATGTCCCAAAAGCATGCTAAAGTTACTCTGAATGACGGCACTAGAGATGCAAATTTCAGGACCACGGAGCCGGCGCTGGGCCCAAATTCAGGCCCGGCGTGCCTGCAGCTGTGTCTGAACTCAGGCTTGCCGGTCTCATGCCGGGCTCAGCACAACTTATCAATGAAAAAACTAAATAAATAGACAAACATATTGGCAGAAGTCAGAACGTACATGCTTAAAGATCATGATAAATTGTGGAGAGAAAAAATACAACAGTAAAACACCATCATAACAAATAGCAATGTTACAGCTTACAAATTAAAAGTGATAACTAGTACGACCTAGTAAGGAGTGGAAACTGGACACACCATTGAAACTTAATGAATCAAACTACAGGGTGATATATGATCAATTCATCAGCTCAGTAACTGCAGCAGTGTACTTTCCGCCCCTGTAGCTCAGTGGGAGAGCGCTGGACTTCTGACCTATCCCGGTGTGGCAGCCAGGGTTCGAGTCGCTTCGGCGCTCGCTGTTTGCTCCTGACTGGGATGGCCTGCGGCCAGTGGCAGCGGTCGCACTCAAGGTCAGGTGACGTCAGTGAGCGGGGAGGACCGTGTCCAGGTATGTCGGGCACGTACAACTTTCGTCTCTAAATTCTGCCGGCCAACAGGAATTGCGCGATCGGGTGGTGAGGTCAGGACCTGCGTAACAAGCTCTGCTTAGCGTGGGTCCCGACTTCAGAAATCCATCCATACAAAACATTTGGACTAAATTTATAAATAAATAAAAAATTATAAAAAAAGAAACAAAAAGTGTGAGACGCGAGTGCAGTCAAACAGAAACAACTACCCCAAATCATAGTCCACTGTCATCACTAGTAACTAGGGGCGGTGGGGGAAGAGCATACAATTCTATATTTAGTCATCCCATTGCCCCAGGTCAACCCAAAATATTTTATATAACAAATAACAAGTACCTATGGAACACAACCACCTACCTATATGATAATAATTATTGTTAATACTATTGTAAATACATATTACTGATAATATTTATTGATACATATTTACTATTTAGTTCCACATGGGAAAGGACATATGCAAGTCATATCATTGGTAGTTTTGGTAGCGAGCAAATTTGTATTTTATGCAATTACAATTATAAAGGTGGAAAGACTGCCAAACAAAATAAGACATTATGCAAAGAAATCTTAAGTGGCCTAAGACCTTATCTAAGAATGCAAACCTGTCTATTTCCACTTCAATTTCTTATCACAATAGCTCCATAATTTATATATGGCCTTGCATAATTCCACGAAACACCCTCTCCAACACCTTCCAAACCAATTCCAACCATACGTTCCAAGCAATGTGTTTTGATGCGTCACATTTGCGACGAATTCGCCAGGTCTGGCCCGTAAAAGAATCACGTATGTCAATTAAGCAGCAGATCGATATTCGCGAATGTCTGTCACTTTGACAGATATTCACAACTTCACACCTCAGAATCGCGACGCCTCAGAATTGCGTGAAGACAATTGTTCATGTTCGTATTCGAAAATAAGTTGTAGTATCAAATCCTAACCCTTGGGGCCAGTTCAAGTTGAAATATTTTTTAAAGAAGTCATTCGGCCGAAATCCTCAATATGTTGACATTTTTATTTTGGTGATTTAAAGTAATTTATGGTGATAAAGTTAGTATTTCGGTGATGGGATTAATTGTGTGCGCCGTTTAGAGCTCAACGATTCACAATTGTCATTTACTTCAGCAGCCATTTACGCGCAGCAGTGAAGTTGTACGGCCTTGGCCTTGACAGTGAAGTAGCTTTGTTTCTCTGTGCCCAAGGTCTGTATAAATCTGTGCCAAGGCCGTATAAGAGTGGCTCTGTGCGTGTGGCTGGCTTGGATGTTAGTTATAGATATATTGGCTTGGATAGCGAGTAAACCGAGGATACTCTGTAATTTAAAAAAAAACAGGTTGATTATTTTATTTTTGTCATTCAAGATATGATTGTCACTCCCAATGTTTTTAGTACGTTTGCCATACTAAATGTCCAGGAAAACTTGCCTTTTTCCCATTATCCTGTGAAGTATATTTATTTAATATATTTATTTGTATTATATTCATTTACTAGTCCATGTCAACATTGATCAAATAGGTAGCTTTTGTACCTCAACCTTGTTTGTAGAAGCTATAACAATTACAACCCAAACGTTGCGTTGTGTGATGTTGAGTGATGAGTGCATACTTATTACATACTTTTAAGCTGCTTGTTTGAACTTGCATGATCTGGTCATGCTTTGTATTTTTGTAAACCACCAAAGATGAAAGAAGTCTACTCACCTTGACCTGTTCCACTCTCCTGTTAGTCTGTTGTTGATTATTTATCTCAAGTTCTGACTTTTGTGGGATTTCTTTACTCCATGGTCCATATATATCCATTATCCATTGGTGTTTCAATGTGGTGTGTGTTAAAATCAGAGTTCGTCACCGGCCTGGGCTGGGCCTGGGCTGGGTCTCAACTTTAAGGAAATCATCGGGCTCTGGACGGGCCTGGGCTGACAATGTTGAAGCTCAGGTCAGAGCTGAAAAATATTTCAATCAGCAGTTCACTTCCACAGCAACACACTGTTGCTGTGGCTATGGCTTTTTGTTTTTTTTTTTATTAGCATAGTTGGTTCATTGTTTCACATTTATAGTATACACGTGCTATGCGAGGATAGTGATTGCAAATTTTGTGAAAATATTGATATGCGTAATCTGAACGGGCCGGACTGGGCCTGGGCCTCAATATTATAAATTTGACCGGGCCTGGTCCGGGCCTGGGCTTGGTGTTCATGGGCCTGGGCCGGACTGGGCTGGGGGTTGGTGGGCCCGTGACGAACACTGGTTAAAATAGTGCAAAATGCACATCGCAAACTATAAATATTCCTGATAAAAGATTTGTAAGTGTAGAATGAAGTATACATGCAGATTGCTAGCTGCCGAGTGCCGGGCCTGGCGGGTGCTGCCACATGTGGCCGGGCTTGATGCCGGTGCCAACTCATGCATGAGCGGTGGCGGTGCGGGGCCGGTTCCTGTTTTTTGGGAAATTTTTGCATCTCAAGACGGTACCGATTGTTATTACCATCGGGACAGTGGATTGAGTTAGTATTTGTATTTACAAGTTAAGTTACCTTGTTTTTAACGGCTTTGAACCGTGGGTTCAGTGTCGGGATCAGAGGCCCAGAGGACCGAAAGCACAAAACTGTTGTATCAGCGTGTGCGGCCATGAGTTGAGCGCAACGATTTTCAGGTAATTACCTGCCAGTGGCGGCTCGTGGTTCTCGAAGTACCTGAGGCCCAAGTCCAGAAGTTGCAACGGGTAAGAGCAGCTGCGACTTGCGAGTTTAGTTAACAAACTTAAAACAAATCACAGGCGTAGGAACGGGGGCGGGGCCATGCCCCCACTATTTGATCAGTTTTGTTTTTGTTTTGTCTAATGAGGAAAATTTGGGTCAGTAAAAGGTAGATCAAGACGAAAAGAGCTCAAATACCTAAGCAAATACATTTTGCATAGGGGGTTGGGCCTTGGGGTTCACTCAAGACGAGATCGAAGTTTCACCCCCCCCCCCCCCCCCCCCCCACACTTTTCATGACGTTCCTAAGATTCTAAAACAAATATGAAATAAGCCGTTCAAGTTACTTAGGTTTTCTCTCAAATCATGTTAGAACGTAAGCCAATTTACGGCCGCTTCCAGGCGTTTGGGAGCAGGGGCGGATCCAGCAAATCTTCAAGGGCGGGGGGGTCATCAATTGCAGTGGTGCCCCTCCCTACCTATACTCAAATCTGAAATCTCAACGGATTTGGTCCACTATATTTTGAGGGTGCCCCTATTTCAGCATTTCTTTTTGTAGTTGACAAACCGTTGGCTATAGGTATTTGCAATACCAGTCGTACCCTTTATATCATTTAAAGTGCCGTGGATGGTGCTAAAATATATAATTTGTACA
>JAXIVJ010012970.1:20000-38662 GCA_036785665.1 Chirona hameri
TATGTGATTGTGACATTAGGCAAAACAGTAAAAAATCATATTTTTGCCATAGGCGGTACCAGGTTAGTGAAAAAGGGGGGTCAAATTGGAAAAAAATATTAACCGCAGACAAGTTGCTACCCAGCACTATAAATATGTTACTGATCGTAGATAGTTCCTTTTTGCATGTTGTACTTCATAATAGGCGTATCCAGGATCCAAACTGGGGCGGCTCAATACCTTTTGATATGTATATTATCCGCTATTATGATACTAACTAGTCAACAGTGACTATTTCACTTACAACTTCGATTAACATTGCTCACCCCTCTTTTACCCTACCTGGACTCGCCTATTATCTTATAATCGTTCGTAGAGTAGCCTGTGGTGCGTGTTTCATCCGAAAACTACAGTATGTTATGTCATTGTACGCCCATGCCTCTTAGTTTCCTTGCAATAATATGACCCCCTTTCTTCCATTCCTGAGCGCGCCTCTGCAAAAAATGACTGTATTCCCTTTCCTGGCCTCATATGTGCATATATAATTATAAGCTAACCGTCTATTGCGCCGTTATCCCTGGCATATCGTCATCACCAAGCCAGGCACCCCCCGTTTCATGTGCCTGAACACGCCCCTGAAACTCTATATGTAATAAATTATGCAAATAATGGAAGCAGAAGCTATCTTGTACATCTTGATAACTATAAATGCCGCTTACATTGCTCTATTTGCTTCCCGCCAAGCATTGAATACTTCCTGGAACCCCCCCCCCCTTTTCAAGCCCCTGAAACCGCCTCTGCCATGAAATTTTAATGATATTTCATTAACATCAACTAATTTGCACTTGTTGCAATCACCGTGAACCGATGTAACTCCTTCATACTTGAGGCAGTTACGAAGAAACCGTGAAGATCGCATTTCCGTATTATCGCCAAATATCGCCTCCGAACCCACCCAAAACTGTACCCTGGAACCGCCTCTGTTCAGGTTAAGAACTCAAAATTTTGACTCCAAATGCGGTATTCAATTCTATGAAAAGTCCCAAAATGTCATGGGCCTGCTCCCAGCCGTTCTGGAGATATCTGCGAAAAACATGAGGGGGGGGGGGCGGAATCCGCCCCCCCCCCCTGTTACAAATAGGGTTAAGAGAGTCCTTGTTCGGACTTAGGGGCCCTCACTTGGCCCGAGGGAGCCCTTGGTCGGCCTGGGGGTGCCCTCGGTTGCCCTAAGGGGGCCTTGTTAGGCTTACGGGGGCCCACGGTCCGCCTAAGGCTCTTGGTTAGCCTGAGGGGCCCCCGGTCGGCCTGAGAGACCCAGCCAGCCTAAGGGGGCCCTCGGCCGGCTTAAGAGGGTCCTAGGTCGTTATGAGGGGCCTAGGTTGGTCGGCCTGAGGGGGCCTCGGTCAGCACCTGGTCATGGTAATCCCTGATACACTGGGCGCCTTTGGAGCCCTGCCTCGTCTGGGGGGTCAAATGGCTACTGCCTTAGCCTGGTTCTGGCTCCCAGCCTGGTTCTGGAGTGTATGATCGCCTGAATCCTGTCTAGCGCCTGAATAACCTGTACTGACCCCTAATCGCCACGGGGGAACCTGCCTGACCTCAGGGCCTATACTCGCCTTCTACTGTGAACGGCAGGCCGCTTGTGCACTGGCGGATCCAGCCATCGTGTTGTGTGTGGGGGTGGGGGTGGGGGGTGGGGGAGCAAATCGGTGGGAGGCACTGGCAGATCCAGCCTCTCTCCGTGGGGGGCATCTTTTTGTGGCAAAAAAGTACCCCCATTTTTCACCCTCAACGGATTTGGGCCGGTAACCTTATTTTGGTATTCGAGCTTAAGAAATTCACTTTTTAAATTCACAAAATTTCTTTTGTGGAATTTCCGAGAAAAGAACACGTTTATTTGTATTTTGAGAGTTCAAAAACCCATAATTCGAAAATCCGAGATAGCCATTTTGAAGAAAATGTAATTTCCCTTCTTTTGGCTTTTTGTATTTGCAATTTGCTTTAAAATTCTATTTTCTACGAATTTTCAAACATTTATCGCTTTTCCACCAAAAATGGCATGACATGACGTCATTAAAACGTCATTATCTCCCAAAATTCCATATCAATTTCATTGAAAGTTGGTGAGAAGACTTCGACTTGATGCAGAATAAGGAACTAAAAGTTTCACGTTGATATCTATCATAGTGTTCATGTTATTGAGAAAATCCGGTAGGGAGCAGATACTTCTGATAAGGTTTGAGCTAGAAGTACCTATCTCACCCAGGTACCTACTTACCTATAGTTTGTTTTATTTTGATTGCACAATTGCTATTGGGACCTTCGTGAGAATCACACGTGTATTTTGTACACACTACTGTCACGCGTCCCGAAAAGTTATTTCCACAAAAGCAACGCGTCATTTTTGACAACCATATGCGCCGAAATAGAGTGTAGATTGGGTTCCAAATTGATACCGTGTGTTCTTCCTACATGTAAAAAAAAACTTTGTTCGAGCTTCAATTCCGACTGGCAGCTTGCTGGCCGCTATTTTCGCGTCCAGTTGAACTTTTTTTAAAGCCCTTATTTGATGGTAAGGCCGTGCTTTCCAAAATTTTCCAGTTTTTCGCTGTGGATAGCTGGATTTTGACTGCTGCAAAGTCATTTTTTACGATAAATTGTTAACGTTTTTTGGTGGTGGGGGTAAAGGCCCCCTGCCAGGCTTTGGGGGGGGGGGGCATCAAGGGCGGATACGGGATGGGTGGTTTGGGTCAGCTGGGGGGGGGGCAAATACCAAAAAGTCTCACACAATTCTGAAAACTCATCGGATTTCGCTTACTTGTGCATCGATAACTGATTTTAAACAAACTTTCCCTAGTACAAATTGCTTATATTTTATATTATCTCAGGAAATGTGTCAAATTTGCGCCGATTTCAGGTAGTTGGGTGGGGCGGGGGGAGGGGGGGGGGGGGCATGTCCCGTGGCCCCCCTCTGGATCCGCCCATAGGGGGCATGGCCTGGTTGCCCCCCCCCCCCCCCCCCCCTCCCTAAATCCGCCAGTGCGCTTGGGACCCTAATTTTCGGCGATAACTTTTGAATGCGTCAACTGGTATGAACAAATTTCTTACAATGGACGTTTCAGGCCCTGCGCTAATTTGTATTATACAAGTTGGTTAGTGTCAAACGAAAATTTAGGGCGCTTTCCATGCACTCGTAATGTTAAACACAATACGAGCTCGGATAGAGGCTAACGTCCGGTCGCTCTGTAGTCCCGCCCTTGACTCCGCACACCACTTGCAACCGTCCGGCCACTGATCGGGCAGCGCCGGTACAAGGTCAGCCATTGAATTTCGTTTCATATTGAATTTTGATGGTGAACATTCCCTTGGTTAAGTTGCTTAATTATTCTTTTTAAAATCAGTGAATGTGTCAATTTGTGGCCAATTTCGGGCGGTTTGGGGCATGACCTCTTTGCCCCCCCCCCCCCCCCCCACGCCACCTGCTGGATCTGCCAGTGGCCTTAACCCTCGCCCTACGGGGGTCCTAAAACGACCCACCTGAGGTTTTTCTTGCATAACTTTTTAGACATGCGGCGCATCTTGCTGAAATTTTCAGTAGCTAAGTATACAACAATTATACGTATGCTGTAAAGGTTTCATTGAAATTGGTGGAGGAATTTGGGAAATAATGATATTTTGATGACGTCATGTTGGTAGAAAAACGATAAATGTTTGAAAAATCGTAGAAAACAGAGTTTTGAAGAAAATTGCAAACACAAATAAGCAAAGATATAAAATGTCATTTTCTTAAAAATGGCAATCTCGGATTTTCGAAATTTCTGGTTTTTGACTTCCAAAATGAACAAAAACTGATTTTTTTTGGAAAAATCACCACAAAATCAAAATTTCCAAAGATGTTAAAAAAAACGCCATATGTGTGAGAGAACTGCGTATGGACAATACTTAAACCAAATTTCAAAGAAATATCTCTATTTTTGACTGAGTGATGGCTCCTTAAGTGTAAGAAATTCATGACGTCATTTTTTTCAATCACTTTATTGGACTTTTTTGACCAGATACGAATAAATAATTACCTTTTCTGTATTTCTGAGACAAAACTGGTCTAGGAACATGTCTTTTTATTTACATTTATCAATTTCTCATTTTGAGGTTTCCTGACAGAGCAAAATCGCTGTTCTGGACGTGGTCGATCGAGGTCATTCACTTGACCTGGAAGGTCACTCGTTGACCCGAAAACTAAAAATTGCATACCGTTAGATTCCAAACATGACAGGCAACATGTTGGTGCTTACCGTGTTGCTCTATATAGCTTGATAGCTTGGTTTGGAAGTTAACAGGGGGGTCGTTTTAGGACCCCCCGTAGGGCGAAGGTGAAAAAAGCTCCCGTAGGGCGAGGGACACCTTCGAAAAATTTCCCAAACACGATTTGATTATATTTTTTAATACAATCTCTTTTTATATTGTCAAAAATGGCCTTATATCGCACCGATTCAGGACAGGAGGCCGTAAATTATTATTGTTTATCAAGACTATATGCATATCTCTGAGTCAGAGTCCTGACGTCACGCGAATTTAAGAAATGGCTCAGCCAATCATATTCGAAAGTAGTCGCGTAAGGGTAGACTCGCAGTTCGCTTGCTAGCACCAGCTGCAAGCTGATTGGCTGATGGTATAGCCTCTGCACGGGCTAGATCCAGACCACATTCTTTCGCCAGCACTGCATTCCTTCGCCAAAAAATCAAACATATTCGGCTGGAGAGCCTTTTCAGTCAAGAAAACTTGCAGATAGGGGTTTCCCAACACAGGCTACAAAACTGCTATCTCAGTTTAAAACTAATGTTGAAGGTAAACTATTTCCTTTAAACTAAGACAAGCTACTTTATAAGCCCATGAGGGCTCAAAATGTTCGACTGAAGTTTTATACCTTGCTGTTTTCTGAAGTTATCTTTGCAAACTTATGACGGATCGTTTCGCGTAAAACGCCTCCACATTCCATAGTTTATACGTCAGTGAAATACCTCGAATTTATATATTTGCAATGTAATTTGTCACAAACGTGAGCAATCGGGGCAACGTAAAATGTTGAGGGCCCGAAGTTTCGCGTTGACTCTTCTTCATTGTGTTGCTGGTGGGACCTTCAAGGAGCCTTGTGCGTGCAACTAAAATTGTTACCCCGCGCACCGACGGGGTCCGCGCCAACTTTGAACCGACAGGGGTGGGGGGGGGGGCGGAACATGCCCTCTGAGATTTAAAAAAAAAATGCAACATAGCAACAAAAGAAAAAATGTTAGATAGCTCGAAGCAAGGTATTATGAAAGTACTAAGGTCATTTTTTAGGTCAGGTAATTATTGAGGTCACCAGAGGTCAACAAAGGTAAAATTTCGGTCATATATGGTATGTTTACCAAAAACCGTCTATATCTCGAAAACAAAACGCGCGAAAAAACGTTCGAAAGAAAATGGATTTATTTTGTTATCACTCAGGCTCCATCAGATTTCATTTCAGGTCAATAGTTAGCTCAGGGGAGGCCATCGAACTAGAAACATTCTAAAAATCACGGAATTGTTTTTCAGGAATAACTTTTTAGATAGGCATCATAAATTGATGCCTACAGTTTTCACCATTGTGTTTCTCCGTCGAGACGCATCGAATAGTATATCGTATGACCATGACCTGGTTGGGTAATATACCCAAATTTACCTGACCTGTGATCAGGTCAAGGTCAGGTCAAGTGCAAATTTTACATCAATCAACGCGTCTCGACGAGCCAAACACAATGTTGAGAACTCCATTACTCTAGCGTGATGTGGCAAAGAGTTATTGAAGAAAAACCACGCGTGATCTCGGGGTCACCTGAGTTGACCGCGTAGAGGTCACAGAACAAAAATGTGACTTGGGTCTTTACATACGGCACAATAATGATGTATCTGGTGAAAACTGGTCAAATGTAAGCATTTACTGTGGATTTATACGTGTTTTCATTTGTATCCATTTACTTATAATGATGAGGTTACGAAATCGATCTGAGCTTAGGTCACCGATATTTAAAATTCAAGATAAACGAATTGTAGGTACTTATGGCCTACTTAAGTCCTGTGAGTTTGAAACCACTCGGTCGGTCACTGTGGCTTTGGCACGACCACAAAACTTTCAAAAACTTGCCTGGAATTGGGGTCACTTAACATGAACTGTTGATCTGACCTGAGATGACTCGAGATAACAAAATACACACAATGTGGATAATTGATGCCCGAATAGCTATGCTAAGTTTGGCGGCGCTGCACACCGCCGTTTTCCCAATATTTACGAAAACTTCAGGTATCCGCATATCCGCACCCCACGTGGGTGCGCGTGTTAATACTTCACATGGTGTCAAAGGGAGTCAGTTGCCGCACATTATTTTGTATCAGACTGTGTACTTATCAGTCAATCTACGCATGGGGTCTGTTCAACATGGGTCTGTCCGACGTTTTGTTTGCGATCATTTAGGGCCCTTCAAAATATAGAGGCCTAAATCCGCCGAGGAGATACCATTTCGCTTTTTTTGTGGGGGGGGGGTCTTTGGCCGAGGGGGCCCCCTCGGCCAAAGGGGATGACGTACCCCCCTTGCCGAAGGTCTGGCTGCGCCCCTGACCACCACCGTAGCGTAGCCACCGTACCGTAGCGTAGCGTATGTAAGCAATTTCCTCTGCAGGCATTGTCATGCGTGACGTCACAGGACAGGGATAGCAGGATGACCAGAAGAAGTGTCCAGAAAACACTGTCAACCATCACCATAGGTAAGCGAACCGAACATTTGTCAAAAGGCGAGTATTGGTTGCAGTTATAATATTCGGACCCCTCTCGACCGCCCTATAAACTACTGCATATGGGCAATCGTCTCCTCTGATAACTCATGCGCTTTCGACTGGAAAAGTCATGTCGTAATGGAACATTACATATTGGGCTTCGGAAGCAAAGTTGCTTTGCCTATGGGTCATGCCACGTCATATCGCACAAGAATGGGCAGTTTTGAACCCGACCCCTTTGATTTCGATGAAATTTGGGGCACGTGTAGTACCCAATGAACGATCATCATGCACACTTTTAGCTCTATTCGACCTCTGAGGTCAGAGTTACGGGTCATCTTAGGTAACACGTTTTTGCCGACATTTTATCATTCAAAAGTACATATCGTGGAGAAAAATTGTTCTAGGAAGTTGCAGTTACCGCCATTGGATAGGAACATGAATGAACATTGCTATGTACCTTCACGATTCCACATGACCTTCATATGACCTTTGACCTGACTAGGTCAAAGTCAAAATTTCGAGTTATTACTGTGTTTGCCTTCCCCGAAATCCACCAATATTTAACACGAGCGTGGTTGCATCATCGTCTCAAAGCATGTACAAAAGAATGGCGGACACTTAAAATCTTTTTAAGATATGGGTATTTTAGTATAACTATGTCGCGTCGGCGCGGCGTCGCGCCACCCGCGGCGCGTCAGATGATGTCAAGTCGGGGCATGTCGTCTTGAACTGTGCAGTTACGTTGTGGGCACCACCGGTAACGTGTGTACCTATTTTGTTACCAGGTGTAATGGGGGAACATTATTTTAATCCTTGTTGAGAGAAAATCAATGCGTAGAAGATAGCCACAGGGCACGTTCAACCGGCGCGACATAGTTATACTAAAATACCCATATCTTAAAAAGTTTGTAAGTGTCCGCCATTATTTTGCACATGCTTTGAGACGATGATGTTACCACTCTCTTGTTAAATTTTGGTGCATTTTGGGGTACGATTGGGCAAAATGGGCAATTGCCCCCCCCCCCCCCCTCCCCAAACGAAAAATCGGTAGGCAACCGTATGCTTTTGCCCCCCCCCCCCCCACACACCAAAAAAAAACACGAAACAAATCCGACTTGAAAATTCCGAAACATCTTGAATCCAAGTAAAACAAAATTGTTTAATTCTGACAATATATATTGAAATGCTTCATGCCTAGCAGCTCTATTGTTGCAGTGATTCATTTTATTTTGATCCATGTTATCCTGAGCTCTTATTCACATTCACATTATAAAATTGTCAGCTCCTTCCGTCAAACGGTTTTCTAGTTACAGCCTTGGGCAACTTTGTTTTCATGCAAAACTCTAATTTGCAGAGGGAAATATCTCCCATCTAAATCATGCGAGTCATATAAACCTATATATCATCAGAACCGTCAGGAAAAATATATAAATGTGATCAAAATCATTTCTCAAAACTATGAAAATTGTGACATTTTTACATGTGACCTTAGACCTCAGATCACGTGATTTTATGTGACCATTTAAAATTATGATTTTTTCTTGCCAGAATCGACTTCGATACACTGGCCTTCGATGGTAAGAAAATTGGACATGCTTTTCCTCTAAATATTGTATTTATATTTTTGTGTGGAAAAATAATGGTCACCAGCACGTCTTTGGTAATAACTTTGCACACTATTGTGCTAGAGAGCTTAACTCAACGGGATTATATATGTCACGTTTAGCTGCATTCAATGATGCATAGCATGGCCTCAGCAGGTCACTCCGTGACTTGAGGTTGATTTCCCAAATGACAGCTGGCTTGATTATACAATATATAGTTTGCGGGAATTTTCGCTTTATTTGGCAAAGCTGAACATCTTTGATCTCTGAAAAACACTTTTAGCTATTTTTACAGCATTCTCGATCTGAAAATAGATATAATAAAATGTGATGTCTTGAAGTTCAGAGGTCAACCGACAGATGCCTCTGTCGACGAAATATTGAATTATGTCATCACGTGATCTTGATCACAAGCGGAATAGGTTATCACGTGATTCAAAGGGTCTGCACCCTCCTATTCCACCTAAGACAAATCAGGAAATTTAACTGAGAACATAACGAAATCAAGTGACCTGACCTGAGTCACATACCAAAATTTCGACACTTTACCATTATATTTCTTTAAAAAATATTACATTAATTAATTTGTGGCTAATGGCTATTCTGATAATACATATGTTTATACACAGATAACAGGAGGCCTGGATTTGACACGAAATATTAGGCCTCTTATTTTATATTTTAACCCTCGCCAGTGCAGGGGGGGTTGATGCCCCCCCCCCCTCGGTTTGTCAAGAATAACTCGCGTACATATCAAACGATTGCGATGACAATTTCAGTACCCTACATGTGAACAATTTTACACATATTCTGAAATTTTTAAGTTGTATGTCACATGACCCATGACATTTGACCTGTTTTTCAAGGTCATGTCAGGCGTAACTGGCGTCCCGTAGTATTGATCCTTGTAACTTGAGAAGTTTCATAGTGTTTTTTTGTTCAGGAAGCATATGCACAGGTGTTTTCAGGTGACAGTTGTGGTTTCCATTGAGATTGTGGCCTCGATTAAACTTTTCAGAGGTCAACCGAGGTCACTGACCTCCAATGACCTCATATTACTTTGTTGGCTTCTAGCAGTTTATAGGACATTTTGTGACGCTGATTTCAAATATGGGATCCATTTTACATAATTATATGTTCCAGTGGGGTCATGCGCCCCAACAGGTCAACCGAGGTCACTGACCTCAAATGACCTGACATGACGCGAGAAACGGCGTTAGATAGCTCGAGACAAGTGCTATCGAAAGTATATCGATCTTTGTTTTTAGGTCAGGTCAATATTGAGGTCACCAGAGGTCATCGAAGGTCAGATTTTCCAGTTTTAGGACTTCGCTTCGAACACCCCCAAATATCTCGGGAACTATGACAGCTAGGAACAAACGGAAAACAACAATAGAAAGCTCTTGAAAAGTGCAATCGAACTTGGTGTCCTCAGATTTGAGCTCAGGTCAATTGTTTAGGCTCCAGAGGTCATCAAATGTCAAAAAGGTTATTTTTTGGCAAAACTGTTTTTCGCAAAAACTTTTTACCTAATCAAGATAAAACAATACGTTTGACGCCATCGTGTTTTTCCGTCAAGGCGCTCGGGCGCGAAGCGCCCGTCAGGTTTCTCGTCAACTTACTAGACAAATTTACATTTGACCCCGCCCGAACCAGCCCCATCCGGCCCGATCCGGCCCAAACTGGCCCGACACGGCCGTACAGACGCTTTTCGGAAGCTAATAACTTTGTAACCACTGCTCCGATTGAGATCGGGTTTTCACCATTGGATAGGACCATCAAATCAATTTTGTTTTTGGTATAGTGGGTTCTGATAGGGGTGGTACCATAGCGCGTGGCACACGCAAACGTCGAAATGAACCAAAATAATTATTGATAAAAAATGCCATTATTAATCTAAATTATACCAGTAAAACGCCTTTTTGGGCGATGACCGAGCGGGCGCGCTCTGGTAAAGCTAAAACGGATTTGAAATATGAAACGGTACGGGAGCATACGTGGTAGTAACACATAGTCCTTTTAGTCTTTTTAGTCCTCCATAAAAATTGCCAGGCCTTCATGCATGCCAACATAAAAATTAAGTTTTATTAAATTGTGCTTGATCTCCTTTCTCAGGAGATCAATTTATACGCTGAAGCATGCAGAGCTCAGTACGTACTCCCTTTTGGCAGATTCGAGAAAGGAGATCAAGCACAATTTAATAAAACTTAATTTTTATGTTGGCATGCATGAAGGCCTGGCAATTTTTATGAAGGACTAAAAAGACTAAAAGGACTATGTGTTACTACCACGTATGCTCCCGTACCGTTTCATATTTCAAATCCGTTTTAACTTTACCAGAGCGCGCCCGCTCGGTCATCGCCCAAAAAGGCGTTTTACTGGTATAATTCGAATTATGTATATGGGAGATATCGCCCGAAGAAAAATGAAGCTTTGGGCGACATTCAATAGATGCCTGAGGCTATAACTCGAAAATCGTTCGACGGACGGGGCTGAAAATTGTACAGCGTGAATCTACGGCCCAGATGACCCCGCCACCTAGTTAAATTTAAATACGAGAAGTAGGATGTTATGGTTTGGTCGATCTGACGTGGGCTGCCCCGGGTGACCTCTGGTCACGTGACCTTGAGGTCACAGAGCGACTACAGGACTGATGTTGTACATCATTGAAGGCAGGTCGACGCTTTCAATGATGACGAGACATAACCATAATGCGGCTGATTTGAGCTCTCTAGGCACAATTACGTGCAAAGGTATTACCCAAAGACGTGCTGTGCTGGTGACCATTATTTTTCCCAATACAAAAATATAAATACAATATTTAGAGGAAACAATTATCAAAAAATTTAAACATCAAAAACTCCGTATATGTATTATGTATAGATGTCGATATCGCGTGTTGAAATTCCAAAAATTTCGAATTTTCCCAAAATTATTACATCATTACCGAGCGGGCACGAAGCGCCCGTGAGGTTTCTCGTCAACTTACAAGACAAATTTACATTTGACCCGGACCGAACCTTTTCCGCTGCTAATACAGATACATAGATAGATAATACAGACGCTTTTCGGAAGCTACTAACTTTGCTATCACTGCTCCGATTGCGATCGGGTTTTCAACATTGGATAGGACCATAAAATCAATTTTGATTTGGGTATGGTGCGTTCTGATAAGTGATAGGGGTGGTACCACAGCGCGTGACACACGCAAACGTGGAAATGAACATAAATCATTCTTGATCAAAAATGGCATTATTAATATAAGCATTAATTTATACGCTGAAGCATGCAGCGCTCAGGACGTACTCCCTTTGGGCGGATTCCAGAAAGGAAATCATGAACAATTTAATAAAACTTAATTTGTATGTTGGCAAGCATGTAAGCCTGGCAATTTGTATAGAGGACTAAAAGGACTAAAAGGACTATGTGTTACTACCACGTGTGCTCCTGTACCGTTTCATATTTCAAACCTGCTTTAGCTTTACCAGAGCGCGCCCGCTCGGTCATCGCCCAAAAAGGCGTTTTACTGGTAATAATATATTGTTGCTGATGATTCTGATGATATATAGCATTAAATGACTCGCATGATTTAGATTCAATGATTTCATGATTCACATTTTAAGCACAGCAGTGAACGACGGAGCTGGACTCGCATTTTCACGAGCCGAGAGTGTATCAGCTTAACAGCTCCGTTTCAAAATTCGGCTCTAAAATAAGAGTCCGAAAATTTCGTGTCAAATCCAGGTCTCCTGTTATATAATTGGTTTATATAATTCGAATTATGTATATGGGAGATGTCGCCCGCTAAAATTAGAGTTTTGCTTGACATTACAAAGTTTCCCGAGGCTGTAACTCAAAAACCATTTGACGGACGGGGCTGAAAAGTTCACAGCGTGAATCTACAGCCCAGATAACCCCCGACACGTAGTTTTATCGAAATATGAGATGTAGGGTGTTATTTCTAGATATTTTGGTCGATCTGTCTTGGAATGCCCCAATTGCCCCCGCCCCCCCCCCCCCCCTCCCAACGAAAAATTGGTAGGCAAACGCATGTTTTGCCCCCGTCCCTAAACCGTTCCGGGAGGTTGTGATTTTTGCTCCGGGAAGGCGTGATTTACCCCTCTCCCCCCGCTCAACGACTCTTTCGCGCTGACGACCCGACGCCACCCCCTCCCGCCCGCCCCCGCTCAACGACTTCTCGCGCTGACGACCCGACGACGCCCCCCCCCCCCCCCGCTCAACGACTCTTTGCGCTGACGACCCGACCCCCCCCCCCCCCCCTCGGTCAACAACTTTTCGCTGACGAAACGGAGCGTTTTTTTTGCCCCCCAAACTCGAAACCTAGAACCGCCACTGGCCCTGTTAGCCGTAGGGTACAGCCGTCCGTGGGGCTAGCCGCTCCGTGTAGAACTCTAAATGTAATATGTAATATGTAGAGCGCAGACTGCCACCGGTCATCGTGATTTACTATCAGAGGCTAATGTATATGAAAAACTACCTTCATTTCAACATTTTTCCTCATACCGAGATGTGCAACCAGGAAAAAGTGTTACCTGAGGCTTGGCTCCACTCACGGTCTGGTTCCAATATTAAAATGCCGTTTTCCACAGCCTAAAATTAAAATTTGCACGCTGCTTCGCGACATCACATCGGTGATCATCGTCATAACGAAGACATCGTCACCGTCTTCGTTTCGTCGTAACGCTGAATTGGATGAATAACATGTTTAGCTTCTTATCCTCTACAAGGCCCACCGCCTATGTTTCTGGGCTTTATCAGGCAAACTCGTAAGCATTTCGCGCCGCTTGGCGACGCTAAATAACAAGTACTTACCTACTCAGAGGTGAAAAATGTTCCGACGCGCCAACGCACGTCGGTGTCAGTTGATTGTGTACCGCCGTACCGTGAGTTAGCAAAACGCTGCTGAAGATAACTACGCATCTCAAACTAAAGATATGCAGGGCCTGACCTCCCGACGACCAAACCTGACCAAACCTGACCTCCCGACGACGCCTGAGTCTCACGGCTACGTGCCCTAATCCAGCAATCCAGCAACCCGCTGGCCAGACATATCTTGGATCTGTCAGCACCACCTCCAGCGACGTCTCCAATAGATCGTGTTTAATGTATGGTGTATTTAATGTTTGTTGATTGTTAAAGGGCAATACATTGTATTACATTTCTTCAATTTGACTCAGCATTATAATATCAGAGTAAAACATCATACATACACTGTCTAGAATAGTGTGTTTTGATTTAGTGGCAGCATTCCTCAAGCCAGACCTGGCGGTGAAAAAGACACGGCGACATCGTCGGATGTTTACATGTGTTAACTGGGTTTTAGGTGGCGCGCGGTATCGTATTGAGCCAATTCAGTGGAGAATGCCGTTAGGTCAAACCACCATGTCATGGGCAAAACTGTCAGTGAGAAGAAACTGACACCGTTTAGGAAGCATGCCATTTGTGGCCACTGCCCGTATGACGGCGAAATGAGAAACGTCAAACGACACAGCAACTTAGTGCACCGCAGGATGGTTTTGGAGTAAACAAATCAGACATTTGGCGCAGGAGGTGCAATAGAACACTTGATAGACCGGAGGCAGACAAGACTCAAGCAGGATTTTGTGCTTCTGCATGACTGCTGTCTAAATACCTTACCACCACCAGTAGCCTATTTCACAAAGCAAAAAAGTTTGTAATTACAAAGAATTTCTTTGTAATTACAAATAATTTTTACACATGTTTGTAGTTTGGATTTCACAAAATCCCAGGGCAGTAAATCTCAATTTACTATTTACAAACTACTTTACAAAGATATTGTTTGTAAAAATGTTTGCAATTGCACATGTTCTATTTCTCAAAGGTTGACGGAAGTGAGGAAATGTTTGCAATTACAAACTTGTAATTCCAGTGGGTCAGGGGTTCTGAATTTCAGAAACTGCATTGACAGTTGACATTGTTTGACTGTTCAGGTTATTTTCTTGGTGAGGTTGTTACGTTGCCGAGGTTGTTAGGGTAATGGTTTAGTTATGCATAGGTATAGCTGCCCAAAAAACTATTTCCCGAGAGATGCGAACAGGGATCTGTAGCTTTGAGGTCCCAGTGCACCTTACCGATTGCGCTGGGTAACGGTGGGGCTGGCGTCACCGTCCGGGGCTGGCGTCACCCTCGCCGGTGACCAACCCGGTGACCAACAACGATGATACTAACCTGAACCTTGATTTGATTGCCCGGCCGCGAGGGTGACGCCAGCCCCGGACAGTGACGCCAACCCCACCGTTACCTTGCGCTTTGAGGGGCGCCTCCGCGCGGAGAAACCGCATGGCGATAGAATTGCAGCGGTCAACGATGTCTTGTGCAATGTGCAGTGAACCTTCACCCTTTACGACGTAAGAAATCGGCTAGGTTAGGTGAACAAATGGTCGAGAAATTCAACGATCTTTCTTTTAAGAGTAGTTCTGTTGTTATGCTCCGCCACCTGGTGAATGGTCAAATTCTGTTTACTCTAACTACTTACCAAGATGTATTTTTACGATCAGAGTTTGCATTCCGATGAAATGTTAATTAAAATATTATTCTCCCTATAACTAATTTTATATTGAATAAAAAAATAAACCACAATGTAAATATTTGTTAAATTAATTTGTTAACAATACAATTATTTGTCATTAGCATCAAGTTTAATACAAACGTTCTTGATTGTAAAGTTTTCTGCTGACTAAAATTCCTGTTTACAATTTTCTTTACAATCGGTAATTCAGAGGTGGCGAATGTTTGTGAAATAGCTTTTTGTGAGGTTTGCAATATTTTCTTGCGTTTGTAATCGCAAACATTTGTAATTACTAACTTCTTTGTGAAATAGGCCTCTGGTAAGGTATCTGTTGTTATTAAATTTATGTAATTAATTGTAGCCCTTTTGTGACATTTGCCAGGATCTTGGCTGTACTTGCCAGGTTGAGGTGCTCCTGTTTCATATATATTTACTTTCAAATTAAGATAATAGCAGTCTTGCTGCCGGGCTCCACTGTACGCTTTTGCAATTTATCGCTTCGCTTTTACGTTTTATCAGGTCGACTTTGCGTTTTCTCACGTTCATAAAAATGTTAACTACGTGTTAATATACAGTACAGGCTCCACTGAACGAAATGAGAAAGTGAACGAAATGAAAAAGTGCGTAATCGGTACGGTAAACCTCAAAATCGAAACGGAAAAGTGAAAAAGTGTAACCAGAAAACGTCTAATCAGCACGCAAAAACGAAAAACGAGAAAGATAAAAACAAGAAAATGTTTGATCAGATGAAAGTTTTTGCCCTTTTGAAGTTTGCTGTGCTCATCATGGGAAAATTGCAAGTGATTTGTGGCTGTGTTTCAAGCGAATATTTGCAAAGAAGCAGCTATTTGCCGTATTTAAACTACTCCTGCCACCTTGCGCTTGAAAAGAAAGCTGAGCTTCTTCACTCGCCGTTACGTAATGTAAACAAAACCTTCCGATGGCCATCTTTGCGTGTGTCGGGCGGTTGGTTCCGTTGTGGCAGTGTCAAGCGGTTTCAACTTGTGTGTTTCAAGCGGTTTCATCTTGATTTCATGAATGTTAGGAGTTCAAGTCACAAGTGAGAGGAAGCTAGGAAATTTAAAAGTGATCTGTGTTTGCCTAATATCCATGCAATGAGCTGTGGACAGTGGAGAGGCAAGAGGTTGCTTGTGAAGGAACAAATTGAAGCCGGCGGTTTAGCCGGCGTGCAAATCATCAGTGGAGTCGCTTTGACTCGCTTATGAGTTATGATGCATACCTACATATTCGTATGATTGTTGGAATCTAACCAAGCTCTGCCGTACACACAACAGGTATTTACCATGACCATATATTGATACATACCTATTCAATTAAGCTTTGTGCGCAGCGGAACAACGATTGTTGACGTTTTGTATGCAAGTTTTCCTGTGAAATTACATCCGTTTGTGCTTCGCCTCGTCTTTTATTAGATAAAAATGTGCTACGGCGAAAAAGCCGCCTGACAGGGTTTGGAACTCGTAATCTTCTTTGGATAATCTTCGGATAATTATACCATTTTGATCAGCGCCTATAACCTCTCGGCCACCGTTGCGACAGGTACCGGCGTGGGAAATAAGCAGTATAGTTGAGGAAGGGTGAGAAAAAAGGTCAAAATTACAATGTGGGGGGTGGGTTATCCAGGTTGAGATGCGGTGGAATATAACTTTATCTTGGATCACAATATCACGGCGAAACAAAAATATTGTGATAATCCGATTGTGTCGCAGTTCTATTCGTCTCGAAAGTTCCCTAACGAAGTGTGTCACGTGAAACATGTGTTAATGCTTGATGAAACGATAAAGTGCAAAAGCTAGAAAGCGAAAAAGCTAGAAAGTGAAAACAAACGTAAAAGCGACACGATAAAACGATAAATCGAAAAAACGCATCACGCAAAAGTGCACAGTGGAGCCTGAGCATTAGTACATTCCATTGGTCCAGACATGTCAAGATCCCAGGGGCTTAACACGCGCAGTGGAGAGGGGTATGCCCAGGGGGCTCACTCCGGCACCTTCAGCAATACGCGGGAGGGTCCTATCCAATACCAGCCTCTGATTGGTCGTGACGTCAACGGTACATGACTTTTGTCAGCCGGCATGTTCAGCGTGCAAAATCCCATTGGGATTCCCCCTTAACTTGAAAACTAAAAAGACTAGAGAGACGCAGAAAACAGCGTTTAAAATCTCTCTACAAGGTCATCCGAAGTTATTCGAGTATTGTTTGGTTCTGAGGCCAGTTTTACCCAAAAAAAACTGACGTCGGCGATTATTTTTCGGCCGAAAAACTGACGGCGAGTTTCACCAACGCACGAAAAAAATAATCGCCGACCTAAAAATAAACTGACAGATTTACTGACGGCGAGTTTCACCAACAGCCAATGCGGCAAAAACGGTGACCACAATTGCGCCATTATTTGTAGCAAAACAACTGAAAAAAATAGACAGGACCCAGGCGTCAGTTTTTATTTACTATTGCCGTCGGCCGTGTTGTCAAGGTCGTTGCGATTGTCGCGCTGCAGCAGTGGCGGCGGATTTGATTTTGACATGGGGGGGGGGCAAGACTTCGATCAATTCAGTTCAGGCACGTAGACAGGATTTTGCTCAGGGAGGGGCTCCAATACCTTTTCACCTGCCGAGGGGGGGTGGGGGGTGCAGTCGGAGATATTTCAAACTCGATTCTTTCCATGCAACGCCCATAGACTATGTTAAAGCTTGCCGGAATCCCATTTTATCTAGTGTAAACTGGATCACTCAGGGGGGGGGGGAGAGGGCATGGGGGGGCATAGCCTACGTCCCTGATTCAGTTCACGTAGTCATATAGCTTAAACACATAGTTTGAAGGATTTGAAGGGAAATTAAAGGTGATGATGATGATATATCGTGATTTAGAGTGGCGATCTATCAGGGTTGCCAGAGCCCGAAAATTAAGTTAGGGTAACATACAATTGCAATGTAATAGCTACCAGAAAACAAGACCCGTTCTCAGTAGCCAAATATTGATGTTAAAATTCAAGTCGTTGCTTGTTAATATGTTCGGCGCATATAGACGTGGAGTGAAAATTATGTTTTATCAATTAGCTTCAGCTGTAAAGATTGAATCATATTTCTGACACTGTTCCATCATATAATAATGTTATAACATGCTATATTACTGCTTAGCTGGTAGTTGGTAAAATGCATATTCCTCTTTGGCTACTTTGGCTATAAATGTGTATTGTTGTTGACATACATGCATGCACGTACTTATAGCTGCTGTAGAAAGTTTTCGATAATTTAACTCCTTCTTTATTGCAAGATTCGGTATGTATTTTGCCCACTTCAGGACAACACGGGTGCGGCATAATCCTCATATTCAGGACCAACACGGTCCTCATATAAACACACCACCTCGCGCTCGCCGCATGACCTGCTCACATTCTCCCGAACACTGTCGATCGCTTCATCGGATGGTTTACGACAAACTCGCGGAGGATAGCCTTTGGGTCCAGGCTCCTGGCGCGATCACTGTGCATGGCGAGCACAACCAGGTTCGAGAGCCTTGCCTGGCACATGGTTGACCGCAGAGGCGTTTTGATGCGACATAGGGCGCTAAAAGAGCGTTCGGCTGATGCGCCACTCATGGGGACCACCAAGATCCGCGCTGAAAGTCGCAGCACCTCGGACAACATTTCCTGGCACAGCAGACCCTGTCCCATTATGACGCTGACGACATCGCTTATCGAAGCAGCTGGCTGAGGG
>JAXIVJ010012971.1:0-32500 GCA_036785665.1 Chirona hameri
GGCCGGAAGGGCGTTGAAAAGGTCAGAGGGGCCCCTAGACGATATGAAGGGACCTTGGGTCTTTCAACAGTAAGAATACAGTTGTACAGGAAATAAAACTCAAAATTTTCGCGCCGCTCAGCGGCGCAATTTAACTACAAATTCAATTATATGCGGGTTAGGTTAAAATCGCCCCATTTCTCGGCGCATTTATGTGTTATGTTGCTACTTTCCTATATGATTGGGCAAAATAGTTCACTTTAACACTTTTTTTACCGCACTTTTAAATGCACAATATAGCAAATTTAGAGGACGGCACCATACGCAATGCGAGGCATTGATAAGAAAGCACATCCAGGGCATAAGGCTAAAAATTTCCGCGCCGCCCCGCGGCGCAATTTGTTTAACAGTTCCAGGTCTTGAGCTTAAAAATATTCCAAGTTGGTATAGCTGATTCCAAATTGGTGTCGCTGGTTCCAAAGTTGTTATGGCAGTTTGCTAACTCCAGCTCCTAAAAGTTGGTATGGCCCATGTCATACTGCATTTTGCATCCTTGCAACGTGCCTTTTCATCGTGTTTTTTTTTTTTGGGGGGGGGCCTTTCAACGCTTGGGAAGGGGCCCTTTCGAGGCGACTTCCCCCCCCCCCCCCCTGGACGAAATCCTTGCTACGTGCCTGGCTGTGACTGACAGACCGGAATTTACGGCCCGCGGTTGACTGACATATCAGAGGCTGTTCAACCAGTCAGCAGCCTTCAGCTGTCCCAGCTCCGTATCATCACGGATACCACTACGTCACGTAGCTCTGTGCCACGGCCCTGGAGCCTGCACAGCTCTGGTTAACTCACAGGTCGCCGCAGGCTGCTCTGCTCCTCAGAAGCGGTCAGACTTCGCAGCTCTGCTCATCAGAGGCCGTCAGACTTCGCAGCTCTGCATATCGCATCAGAGGCCGTCAGACTTCGCAGCTCTGCATATCGCACCAGAAGCTGTCAGACTTCGCAGCTCTGCATATCGCACCAGAAGCCGTCAGACTTCGCAGCTCTGCATATCGCACCAGAAGCGGTCAGACTTCACAGCTCTGCATATCGCACCAGAAGCCGTCAGACTTCGCAGCTCTGCATATCGCACCAGAAGCCGTCAGACTTCGCAGCTCTGCATATCGCACCAGAAGCCGTCAGACTTCGCAGCTCTGCATATCGCACCAGAAGCCGTCAGACTTCGCAGCTCTGCATATCGCACCAGAAGCTGTCAGACTTCGCAGCTCTGCATATCGCACCAGAAGCCGTCAGACTTCGCAGCTCTGCATATCGCACCAGAAGCCGTCAGACTTCGCAGCTCTGCATATCGCACCAGAAGCCGTCAGACTTCGCAGGTCTGCATATCGCACCAGAAGCCGCGTCAGACTTCGCAGCTCAGCATATCGCACCAGAAGCTGTCAGACTTCGCAGCTCTGCATATCGTATACGGACCCACCACCACGTCCCGACTGACCAACAGGAGCCGGAACAAGGAACATCAGTGTTTTCGCGGAAGATGCGTCATGGCCTGAATGTGTAATGGGAAAGCAGTTTATCACATTAGCGTTTTCTTTAATGATGTTGTGTCGCCATTACTCTGGCTTTGTGATACCGCCTACCGCCTCACCTGCTCGTGGTAAAAATGGAAAGCGCCTACCACCTACCTGCTCGTGGTAAAAATGGAAAGAACTTTGCAACCGGACCACATCTAGGAGCAGAATAAATATTCCGCATGTCCGAGATGCCGCTCGCTAGTGTGGTGGCAGCTTGGATGATATTATACCACCGACGCTGCAACTGACAGCACCCCCAATTACGAAGCTTTCTGAGTCCACTGGCGGATCCAGAAAGGCCACAACAAGCCAGCTTCAGGGGCCAAATCCCACAAATTCCGACAAAACTCCTAAAAGTGATTAGATTTCGCTTCCTTGTGCGTTAAGAACTCATTTGGTGCAAAATTCCCGAGGTGAAAACTGTTAAGCTTTTCCTTAAGATCGGAAAACATGAAAATTGTCTGCCGATAGCAGTCGTTTTGAGAGGCATACCCCGATGCTCCTCCCTCCCCGGATCAGTCATTGTCTGGGCCTGTGATGAAATCGCTCAGGGCAGGCTTGCGCTCTGGCCACGGCACTAGTGATGGGGTGGGTGGTGGCAGGGATGGCTATAGCTGCTTTGCAGTCCATCATAGCAGTTCGCACACCCGCCGTAATCAAATTGTGTCATAATCTAGTCTATAGATAACTGTGTACGTAACTATGTACAGTTACTACAGTTATATATGTCTAATCATATCATTTGTCTGTGCCCTCTATACAGAGCTAAAAAAGTTATCGGTTCGACCATGCCTTGTAACCTGAAACAGAATGTTACAAAACCTTTCAACTTCTCAGCAATTACTCATGGTTTCCCTTCAGGTTAACCACAGACAGACCGCTTAATAAACGTGTTGTTATATCATGCGCGTCTAAGCCAGTTTACTACCCCGCAGTTCGACACGGCGCGTCTTCCAAGACATCTAATACCTCGTCACTCCGCAAAAATGCCGTAACGTGACGCCGCATCCGCCTTACTGTCGAGGTGAGGATTGTGACGAATGTCAATTTGCATACCTACCTGATGCAACATGGTGAGGAATGGCAGTTCAACAGATCTCGAACACTCGTCATATTGTAAATATTGTAAGCTGTTTGTCTTGTATATATCACAAGGTGTTGGGATACATTTTTTACATGCTGTCTAAAAACTCAAGATGCAAACTAAATTATAAAGGAATGTATTTTATTTAAGGATTTGAATTCCATTCAGTTAATGGTATTTTGAAAACATTAGCTAACCAATTAAAAAATGGACTTCAGGAACATGCCTATATCAGCACGGATTCAAGGAAGCATCAAGTAAATAAAGCAAATAAATCAATAAATGAAGAAAGAAAAAAACTAAATAAATCAATACAAATAAACAAAAAATTAAACAAACTAAATGAATACATAGTAAACCAAAGTAACTAAACCAGTAAAATGCCTTTTTGGGCCATGACTTAGTGGGCGTACACTGGTAAAGCTAAAACAGGTTTGAAATATGAAACGGTACGGGAGCACACGTGGTAGTAACACATAGTCCTTTTAGTCGTTATATTCCTCCATAAAAATTGTCCGGCCTCCATGCATGCCAACATAAAAATTCAGTTTGATTAAATTGTAAATGTTCTCCTTTCCCGAATCCGCCAAAAGGGCGTACGTCCTGAGTGGCTGCATGTTTCAGCGTATACAAAAACGAATGCTTAGAAAAATCAAGAATGTTTTATCTGAGGCCTCTTGCACCAAAAAATATACCCCGGCTAAAAAAATATACCCACCTTGTAAATCTACCCAGCTGGTTGTTTTCTCTTGCACCAAACGAACCAGCCAACTGGGTAGAAAATTATATCTGGGTAAGTTTATGTTAGCTGTTCAACGTCATGTGATTCCGTATCAAAACACAATACCTCGACTTTGGGTTTTGTAATATGGTTGACTAAGTGATAGCAGTATATAGTTGCTTTCAAATATATATAAATATTCAAATGCGTTGCAAGAAGTTGTTACGAGCGAGCGCGAAGCGCTCGCTCGTCTTTCCGTGGTATATGGCAAAAATCTGAATATGAGCGGCCCGACCCGACCCGACCCGACCCGACCCGACCCGACCCGACCCGACCCGACCCGACCCGACCCGACCCGACCCGACCCGGCCCGACCCGGCCCGTGGCGAGGCTTTTGACAAGCTAATATCTCTGCAACCGCACGTCCGATTGACAAGCGGGCTTCTTTGCTGAGCAGCCCCATCCAACCTACCCCATTTGGCGTTTGAGACCAGTGCCGACTCACGTGGGTGACTACCACTGCGCGTGGCGCGTGCCGCGTGAGGGGTGTTGGAAGGTGTTTCCTCGCAATAACTCCGCAACGGCTGAGTCGATTGTGTTCAAATTTGGTGTGTGGTTAGGGACCCCTCAGCCGCCACTTTCCCACAAGTCAGGGATGGGGTGTCTCTGCACGTGCACACTTGCGCACCCCTATTATATATCGCAGGAATGGCTGAGCCGATTGTGTTCAAATTTGGTGTGTGGTTAGTGACTTTTCAGCCGCCACGTTCCCACAAGTCAGGGGTGGGGTGCCTCTGCACGTGCGCACGTGCACACCCCTATTATATATATATATATATATATATATATATATATATATATATATATATATATATATATATATATATATATATATATATATATATATATATATATATATATATATATATATATATATATATATATATATATATATATATATATATCAGGAACGGCTGAGCCGATTGTGTTCAAATTTTGTGCGTGGTTAGGGACCTCTCAGCCGCCACTTTACCACAAGTCAGGGGTGGGGTGCTTCTGCACGTGCGTACGTGCGCACCCTTTTTGTATCTCAGAAACTACTTGCCCGATGGAGTTGAAATTCACCATACATTTTCTTCGCGCTCGCTCGTTCATCGCCAACTTCGGCGTCTTACTGGTAATATACTAATATATCAAATGAAAATCAATTGTTATCGACTAGATCCGTAACTGAAAACAAACTATACCGTACCACCGTTGACATGGCAACGTTATTGTTTTTGATCATAAGTTACATTAAAATGTGTTGTTGAAAACCTACAATATACGAGGATATTTATTGAAAGATAAATATTCGCGTATGTTCTCAAACCGCTATACGCTGATTGGTTGAGGCGGCACGCTACTTTTCGTCTGCAGCGTTCCACAGCATTCCAAGGCCGCATTTGTAAACAAACAATCCTGTGCAGACTGTCAATCCTGTCACCGCTCCTGTGTGATTTCATGGTTTAGGGCTATTGCTGTCAAACTTAAGTGTTTCCCTGTAATTTACTGTTGGTTGTTCAAATATCAATTACTGAATTTGTTAAAGTTAATGGTAAAGCAAGTGTTTTCAACGCCGGAGCAAAGCATACAGTCAATCGCCGGTGATCGCACGGATGGAGACGTTCCACACTTTAACTTGCCGCCAATGATCCTAAACCTGAGCACTAAGGCTGAACTGTGAAAACACTTCACACAAGCTGTTCAGCAACTTGCTGACTACAACGGGCGGCGCCGGACAGCGATCGCCAATCTGTGAAGAGGACAGTGTGTATGCGTGCCGTGCACCTACGTGTGCTCTCTGTGCGTGATTATCACAACGGACATTTCAGTTTGTTTTAACTTGAGGACAACCACAGCTGTTTTGCAGAGGACACCAGTTCGATACAAATATTCGTATTTGAAGGAAATGTTGATTTTTTGGTAACTTGAAAATAAATTTTCCCCGAAACATCCACGTTTGTATTGTCATGCCAAATATGGTTTACCGACCGCAGCCTGTCGTGGTAGAGAGGCAGGCTGCAAGCCGGTCGGTCCTGAGTTCGAATATCTTATGTGCTACATTTTCTAATACTGAGCGTTTACGATAACGATATCAATCATTGTATACAACAGGAAGTCACTCGTAGATAGCCTAGTGTGTGTCACTGTCGTCCCAACTTCGAAACGTCATGAAAACCACATCCGTAACTTATATTTCGGCAGAGATAGATTTACTTGTCATCCGGCAGTGTCATGTACTGATGCTGGCTGCTGTTTAGACTTTGAGTTATTATTTGGAGTTGTGCACCTTGGAGTAAATAGGTATGTATCCCAAAGAAATCAATAATTGTTATGAAGAACAAAGCATCTTCATTACTGGTCGTCACTTTGCTCATAGATACCATCCGGTGTCATACAGCCAGACATATTATCGGTTTAGTAGACTGCACTAAACTGCACTGACAACTACCGCGGGACCGAAAACAGACGACCACCGCTCACGTTCGCTATCCGGTGTTCATTGCAAACAGCATTTGAGCCCTATAATATAAGCCACAGACGCGAAACCATAGTTTCTTATAACTCTGAAATGTGTAGCATAATGTTTCTGGTATTATAATCAAACAAATATTTGACAAAGTGCCATTAAACCCACACAATCAAAAATTATACCTTCAGCGTGATGATATTTTACCCAAGCATTTGTTGGTTATATTTTTGTTAGAATTTACCAAGGCCATATATAGGAGGTAGAGTCATCCGGCGATTCTATGTGATCATGACGTCAGAGCGTGACGTCATGTGTATCCATCGGCTTCCTCCGCCGTTGCAATTAATGCTATTTCGGGAGAAATAAATATCATCTAACTCGGAAAGTAAAAAGGTTACGAAAAAGGAAAAGACAGCGTTAGAAAGCTCAAAACAAGGCAAATCGAAATCTTTGTATCATTTTAGGCTCAGGTCAATATTGAGATCACTAGAGGTCATCAAAGGTCAGGGCCTTGTTCACGATCCCCCTGCGGTTCGGCGGTCACCAGCTGAGGCTCTAAGCACCGCCCCTTCGAAGAACTTTTGATTTGACCTAAATCACATGCAATTGGTATGAATCGACGAGTTCTGACGAGGCGAACACGATGGCATCAAAATCATTGCTGTATCTATATTTGTCAATAAGTTATTGGTGAAAAACAGTTTTAACCGACCGCAGACGACATGCGCCAGAATTGACTACTGGGGTGACGTCATAAGTATAAGTGGACACGTTACGGAGATAGGGATGACACCCCCTGGAATTTACCGCGATGCGGCATCTATGGCGCACATAAATCCTTCCGCCGGATCTATTTTCGGCGTTTGGTGCAAGAGGATACGAATCTACCGGGGTGGAATCGGTGTTCGCTGGGTAGAATTCCTGGGTAAACTTTCTGGGTAGTTTATTTTCGTGGCGCGACGGTGCAAGAGAATCTGGGTAAAAAATAATCTACCCGGGTAGATTATTTGGTGTAAGAGGCCTCAGAAATTATTTGGGTTCACTTCAACGTCTGCGGGTGACACGCGCTGTGGTACCACCCCTATCAGAACGCATCATACCAAAATAAACATTTATTTGATGGTCCTATCCAATGGTGAAAACCCGATCTCAATCGAAGCAGTGGTTGCCAAGTTATTAGCTTCCGAAAAGCGTATGTATGTCAGGGTCGGGCCGGGTCAAATGTAAAATTGTCTAGTAAGTTGACGAGAAACCTCACGGGCGCTTCGCGCCCGCTCGGTAACTAAGGAATCTGACCAGACCTGACCTAACCAAGAGAGCGCAGCTGCTGCGACAGGCCGCCCACCTCACCACTGACATCATCCCATCTGCCGGCAGTTGGTATGTGGAATGTGTCAGTGGCTACGCAGTACCCAGCCACAGATAGCTGCACATACTACAGTCTGAGGAGACCACAGCGGCGCTGCTCGCCTCAGCACCTCCGAAGTTCGAAGCGAATGGGGAAATGACCGATGTGAGCACAGGCAGTCTCATACGGTACGGAGCACATACGGAGCACAGGCAGTCTCATCTATCTTAGTACCTGAGGTGTGCAGCATGAAAAACAAGCATTCAGTGCAATAGACTGGGAAGCATGGGAATGGAGCCATGACTTGTGTTGGTGTGTCGTGGGGTAGCTGGTCCGAGGTGCGCATTTTTGTCCGCTGGCGTGGATACCACACCGTTAAAAAACAGTTTAGCACCCTTTGGGTGATACATCGAGGTCAATCGAGGCCATGTATGGCGATAAAGACCTGCATGCTGATTTGGAAAAAAATCGTGGAAGTTACGGGAACTTTGCAGATACTCATTTGTTTAAGCTAAAATATATGTATCATTATGATGATTTATGCGCAACACATATATTTTAAAGGGATTATACAGGTTTCCGTCCTGAAAGTAAATGCACTCTTTTGCAGTTGTATGAGCTTTAAACACGTTTAAGACATATAACAGGGACCTCAATGCTCATTTAGTCCATTATTTCAGCAATTATCACCGTTCAAACTAGGGCGTTTTTCGAGACTAGTATCAGATAACGAGTACTTGATCGGCATACTGTCCACCACTTTTATCTTAAGATCAATTTTAGTGTTTTGAATTATCTGCAAGTCCTACACTGGATCACAACATTATTATGCAATTCAAAACTGACGGGACTTTGTATTACTACACACTGTTCGTTGAGGTTTTGTGTTTTTGTGGTTTTCTTATCTCTGGCCTTTAGCGTTGAGAATTTGGTGGTGGCGTATTACTTTTTTGGCATGAAAATTCATGAAAAATATATAATTTTATGGGAAAACTAGGTAACTGCTGCTATCGTTGGAACAAAACAAGTTTATTTTCTTTCAAATATTGCTTATTTTACCGGAAATATGCCATACGTGAGGTGTTTTTATTAGCATAAAAGAGATGACTGGCTCTGCCTCAGCCGGTCCTGCAGAAAATACGCGGTGGCATCACCGCGCACTTTGGAATGTCCTTACGTGCAGAAGAGATCTTTTCCAGAATAATGTGGCTACCGTGGGACTTCTACCACCTTTAAAAGTACGTTTTACTATGTAACTCAATTATTCTGGGAAAACCCGTATAATCCCTTTAAGTATTATCAATGTAAGGCAAAAAACGAAAACACGGCTCAGTTCAAGGCTACACCATACGTCGATTAATAAACTTAAAAAGTAGCATAAATACGCAAGTTTTCTGATGCTAAGGCAACAAACTTTGTAGAGAGTGATATGAGCATGAACAGCGATTATTTGAAAGGAGAAAATATGTTTCAATTCACCATTTTATATTTCTGGCGTTGACATCCAGTACAGTTAAAAATACAGTGTAATGTAACCATGAAAAGAGGGTAAACAGCAGGTACCCTCAACCCTCAAATAGTCTACTTTTCAAGCCCATTTAATTAATTCGACAAAGGTGGCTGCCATGTTTTAAATGATATTCACACGTCGCCTTCGTGACGGAGGTGTAGGCCCCTGCAGGGCTAACAACTAATCGGCACCGGTTTGAACTTAGGAAGACATCTCCTGTGACACGTCCAGCATAACTTGAATTGACAACTGGACAAAAGAACACTGACCTGGCATGCGGAGGCCGTGTCGAGCATTGCATAAGAGCCCCCCACGTTTCCGTCTTGCATTAGGCTACAGACAAAATTATTTGTTTGAACGACATTGTATTACTGGGCAATGAGCTCAGAGAACAGGCCTCATCGGGGACGTCCAGGATTATCGTCCCTGATCGGGGACGTCCAGGATTCGCGTCCCTGATCGGGGACGTCCAGGACTCGCGTCCCTGAGCGGGGACGTCCAGGATTCGCGTCCCTGATCGGGGACGTCCAGGATTCTCGTCCCTGATCAGGGACGTCCAGGATTCGCGTCCCTGATCGGGGACGTCCAGGATTTACGTCCCTGCTCGGGGACGTCCAGGATTCGCGTCCCTGATCGGGGACGTCCAGGATTCGCGTCCCTGATCGGGGACGTCCAGGATTCGCGTCCCTGATCGGGGACGTCCAGGACTCGCGTCCCTGATCGGGGACGTCCAGGATTCGCGTTCCTCATCGGGGACGTCCAGGATTCGCGTCCCTGATCGGGGACGTCCAGGATTATCGTCCCTCATCGGGGACGTCCAGGATTCGCGTCCCTCATCGGGAACGTCCAGGATTCGCGTCCCTGATCGGGGACGTCCAGGATTATCGTCCCTCATCGGGGGCGTCCAGGATTATCGTCCCTCATCGGGGACGTCCAGGATTCGCGTCGTGTTACACCTTTTGATGTTTGTAAATTTTCCTCATTAAACAAAATAAAATATTTCAGCAACAATGTTGACCGAGAAGTGAGTGTTATGCCCGCCTCCTGCTCATCCACCTGTTCCTATGCCTGTGGGCTACAGGCTCATCTTAGCAAGTCTGAAGTCTCGTCAGCTCAGCGGAAAGTTCCGTCGGATGCTAGGTTAAACATGTTTTGGACAACCTCAACCAAATATGGGTTGTAACTAATGTTCTTGCGATATAATCCGCGGATCTTTTTCGCAACTAAGAAGATCAGCAATGTTGTAGGAGGTACTGAGTAGCCATCTGTGCACCAATGAATCCGTTAAACAAAATCGAATTACCATAAGAATTCGCTGTTCAGGACTCCCATCATCCGCTTAGTTTATTTACGCTGGCATAAAATCATCTGCTATTTATTTTTTGTCTATCTCAATCCTTTCCGGTCGTCGAGATTTTGCATTGCGTTCCGAGGAGTGTTTCACCCCACCCCAATTTGGCAAAAAAACATCCTCCCGCAAACAAAATGGAAAAACACCATTGGAAAAGGATGACCAAGAACACCCATTTTAGGGAAATTGTCCCTATTATACTAGCAGAAAAGCAGAAAATTTAGAAATACACCCCAGTACCCCTGGAGTGACCGCTCGTGGGAAGTCGTCGTAACCTTGACCATCTCATCCAATGTGATGATCCCAATTCCCACACTGCTTAGTGATTAGATAGACTCCCCTGACTACAGCTGGGTATATCGTGGGCGCGCTTGAACCAACCAGTTTATTCTGAGCTGGTTAAATTGTTTTTATGTAACGGACACTGCGTCTAAGACGGACAACTTTTGAAATCATGTTATTTTTGTTTCTTCCAAGGCCAGTTACGGAAGACACGTGTCGCTGCCGTTGGGGCAGTGAATTTGAACAAACATACCTGCTTAGTGCGCTTTTTTAAGCATACAGCCGCTTGAAACGCAAAACGATGGAAATATATCAACTGACATTACCTCGTTTCCATGGGCCTCAAGTTAATTCCAATTAAGCCGATAATTATAATTGAGGTTTTAATTCAAATTATCTGCCCATGGAAACAGCAGTTCTTCAGTTTTAATTTGAATTAGCTAATTAGAATTAAGATCATCTTCCGCGCTGAATTAGCGTGATAATTTGAATTAAGTGCCTCGTTTTTATGTTATTTTACCGTCTGACCGCCAGAAGATGTCTGAGGTATGACGCACGAGCCGCGAAGCTTCATAAAATGTTCTTGAAAGAGCTAAAACCATATATCGAAATTATATAACCTAACGCCAAGGCCCTAGAACCAGAGGCCTGTTCGGCATCTAAGATTATTCGACTGCGCATGCGCAGTAAGGCGCACTGAGCCTAGGCGGAGGCTAACTGGCGAATGACGTCAGAAATCATCCTTTCATCGACATCGGACCTACGGACGCCTTCTAGCCAGCCTTCTCCAGCTCTCCACCGCTTCCGGGTACGGGACCCTGTCCACGTGCTTGTGGCAGGGTCGTTAGACCCTTAGATAGGTAGCCCTTAGATATTTTTAAGTAGGTAACGTAATTTCCACAATTTGCAAGGTAGAGAACCCGCTTCATTCTTTAGATTAATTGCAGCTGGCAACACGTTCTGCCGTGTGTGCCACGTTAACGTAACTTAGGTTATTAATTAAACTTTCCCCTCCCTCCTCCGGTCATGGCGACCTCCCCGCCCCTCCGTCCCCTCATGGCAACTTCCCCGCCCCTCCCGCCCGTCCGTTAGTTTTAGAAGATCGCCGGGCATATAATCACAACAAGCAGAACGCACAATATATTTTCCACTCCATTGCGTAAAAAAACAATACGGGAAAAGCCAGCAGTTTGATGAGGACCAAAAGTACTTGCAAGTACCGGTCGTTAAAAGTGTGGAACGCTTATCAACTTTAACTTGAAATATCTTTCGGTAGGGAAGTTTTCATGCAAAATGTGATGAATTTACAATATATTTTGGTCTCGTCTGGCGATTTCAAGTGCTAACTCCATTTTTGTGGAAAAAGGTCATTATTTCCCTTTAAGGTATGTAAACAAGGTATGTGCGTCAAAATGTAGCGTGGTCACTAATACAAAATCCATATCTGCAACAGGTTTTACTGTTTAAATTAAACGAAAACTAAAAGAACACTTAACGATTGCAATGCCCCACAACTGTCCACTATGCCAGCTTATTTTTAACGCCACAGGTTTTCATTTACATAAAGAAAGTCGGATGTCTCAATTCGGATATCCGGGCACTTCATTGACCTAAATCGAGATGTTTGCAGGCACGTTAGGTTTTCGATATTCGACTTGATCTCTATTTTCGATCTTCGAACTAAACATTTTGAGCCATTTTGGGCAAATGTTGGAAACCAATTTTCACTATAGGTGAGTCAGGAATATGGGGCTATCGCACATCATATATTACTCGCCAATAGCACTTATCTAAATAAGAACCTCCTTTGACATTCGTGGTTTAGTTAACTAGTGTATTGGTTTAGGAATGCGTACACAGTGGTTTAGAATTTGGCAAAACGATGTATAGAAAATACGTCATAAAATAACCAAAACAAACCGGAACAAATGTATGACTTACTGCACACCGCTTGCGAACAAAGCTCTGAGTACAGGCGACATGACCGGATCAGCGAATTTATACCGCCAGTAAGGTGGGTCAGTTATTCACATAAAACCGAGAAACGAGGAGGTGTAACAGGATCGGGCAAGTAAAAATCATTGGTAGACTTGGCATATAAATTATACCAAAGACGATTGAAAACAGGTTTGTGATATCAATTTGTGAATCAAATTCATAAGCGAACTCATGATTTATTTAAGGTAGGCATATCAGCAACCATCCGGATATAATCTCAGTCGTTATACACTAATCTAGAGGCGAACACATTCCTCATGTTGTGGTAACCTTAATCATCCGTACCGCCTTTGATATACATACATGAGAGCAATGTTTTTTATGTTTCCGGGCAATGCAATTAAATTGGAAAAGCCCGACGCACGATAATTATTTTTTTGTGCCGCGGGGTCAAGGAGAAAAGTATTTGGCGGTGTTCACTGTTATAAACTGGATATTTACAATTAAACTAGTTGTTTACAAGCTGGTACTTCAAGAGATATGACTCAGCAAAATGCAATGGATTTTTGTATTGACGTGTTAGACAAAAATAAAGATTTTGTTTCCAGAGATATCACTCAGCGAACCCGCTGGCCAGTGTATCATTTTCATTTCAATGTTGAGCAGTTTAAAAACCTGAGCATCAACCTTTCGGAAATGTACCTAACAATTGTTTAAGAACAATCAGATATTATAGCTCTTCTTATGACATCAAAATTATTTTGCATTCATGTAATATAATCATATTTCCGACCACAGGACGATGTTTTGACGCCAACAGGCGAAAGGCCTGTGTTTGCCAACAGGCCTTTCGCCCATTTCCTTCTCCTCCTCTCTGTGATTAGGTTTACGAGGCCTTTCCCAATGGCCTCACCGGGTCGGACGAGACTCCAACGCGGGTGACTCGGTGGGAGTCGAACCCATTATATGTATATGTACGTTCCGGAACCATTGAAATCCCACGCTATTTAAATACATTATTTGACCACAATGCTCCATACTGGTGCAAATGCTGCATACTGGTGCAAGGTATCGCCAGAGAGGGAAAATATTTACGATACTTTATTCTCATTATGATTTTTATGAGGCATATGTTGATGCATAATCTAAAAAGTCTTCATGGCCTTAGCCGAAATAACATTATTTCGTCCTTTGTTTTAATTTCGATCTGTCATGTTCAATTTATTTCTTCCGACACGGTGGATAAGAATTGATCGTGTAAGGTCTTGCACGTGCAAAGCTGCTATCTGACCGCTGTTCGGACACACGCTAGTAGCGCTAGTAGCGCTTTCGTTCTCCATGGCAACCAGGCGTCCGCCAATGAAAAGCCAGAAAGGGAATACGTTCTGGCTTTTCATTGGCTGACGCCTGGTTGCCATGGAGAACGAAAGCGCTGCTAGCGCTACTAGCGCTACTAGCGTGCGTCCGAGCAGCGCTCAGGTTTCATTTGGTAGCGCAACGGAAAATCCGGATGCATTTCTAGAATTGATTGTTTTTTCTTGTACAATTTCTATGTTTCAAATCTTAAACATGTGTTGCCCACGCTTGCTGATGATCTGTACGTTACATGTTAAAAGAATCGCACATGCCACTGTTGTAGTTTCCAGGAGTTTGAGCTAGCATGGCGAGGTGGCATCCAGACACGTTACAATGAGTACACCTACCTTATAAGTAAGCCATCTACAGCATGTAAAGCAAAGTGGGTTAAGCGATCTCCTTTCACGAACTTTAAGCTTGCTTGTTCGTTCGCTAGGCTAAACAGCTGGTATGGAGGAAAAAGTGATCCAAAACGCAATAAAACCATTTGTAACTAGACTCGAGGTCGAGAGTATTGTACTATATTTTTATAGCGACGCAACAACGCCAGCACTGAACAGGCAGCCAGATTAGCCGATGTACATTTCTTATCGGAAAAACCTGGTCCGAGAAATGGTAAGGGAAATTTTAATTTCATTCAGGCATTATGTTTATGTCCCTTTCTGACTGTGATCTTTTTGAAAATTGACAAAGTTATGGCCAATAATATTTCTAGCTCATGAACACATGATGCGTTTCGGTGGCGACCGGTCCAAATAGCGAAAACGTTGTTCTATTACCCTAGCGAAAACGAAGTGCGGTAGGAATACTAATGACGTATGCGAAACGTCACAAGGTTTGTCCCTTTAAAATATGACCAAATATACCCAACGGTCTTTGCGTTGAAACTCAGCAACTAGGTCGTTTTGGAAGGAAACATTTCAGATTTAGAGATTTCTCAGCACTCCCGACAATCTAGCTATCTCAATTAAAAATTAATGTTAAAGGTGTGCTATTCCCTTTAACAGGCATGATATGGCGAAGGAGACTAAGGCGGATCAGCATTCCTATGCATTTACCTGTGACAGTATTAATATGTTTGCTCCAAGTAAGACAGCTGTCAATGGTCACACCTAAGGTTAAAATGGACGATTTGATTGGGATAGAAGTATCAAAATATCGACACTTTTTAAATTAACACGTCGCAGAGTTGCTTTAGAGCCAAATGCTTTCACTTGCGTTTTTGTAACGTTGAGCGTTTGGCGGTTCCGAGAGAACCACTCAGCTAGTCTGCGAAGGACCACCTGAAGACGGGCAGTAATGCCGCTAATGTCCTGAGGCGATCCGGAAACCATGACCTGAGTGTCATCAGCATATTGCACTATTGAGCATAACGCACTGGCAACAGTTGGCAAATCATTCACAAACAAGTTAAATAGCATTGGGCCCAGAACACTGCCCAGAACTTAGCTTAGCTACGCCCGAGACAGGCATAGTGACGTCCAATCTTGAAGTTGTATGGATTTCCCTGCATACCGGCAAACATCATATGTTGATAGCATCTGTCTACCGCGTTCCTAAGAACACTATAACCCAAATTTCAGCTGATCTTGATGATCTTGAAAATCAGCTGCAGCACATGTTTGTGCATTTTCCGCGGTCTGACATTGTCATCGCAGGTGACATGAACTGCTGCCTTCTGAAGCGTGGCGTAACAACGGGTAGTCCTGGCAACTTACTCAGTCAGTTGCTAACCAACTATTCGCTTCAACTTTGCAATTGTATCAATCCGACATATAGACCGGCACAGAGTCTTCTCGACATTGTGGCCACCACCTTTCCTGCTCGTGTGAAGCGATCCGGAGTCACGAGGTGTCACTACGGAAGTCCACATGATATTACTCGTGTCGTAGTACGTCCTGGTGGTCACTCGGTCCGCTCGAGCCGTGTCACATTATGTCGCAACCTCAAATCCATCGACACCGAAGAACTTAATGACCGACTTGCAAACCAAGACTGGTCTGATATCCTTCAAACTGACTGCACAACTGAAAAATGGCAGGTCTTCCTGCGAATTTTTCTGACCATCCTAGACACAGTCGCACCTGTCAGACGTGTTCGTTCTCGACCGACAGGGGCGCCACCGATTACCTCAGACACGAGATCACTTCTTGATCGCCGGCAACAGTCTATCCGACGTAGGTCACCTGACTACAAAGAAATTAACAGGCTGTGCCGCGCCGCAATTCGCAGGGATTGTGATGCGCATTTTCAACGTGAACTCGCCAATGCGAAACCTCACGATCTGTGGCGCGTGTTGCGACCACTCATCGGGACCAATTCACAATCCCCAAACATGCCAAACATCACAGCTGACGCTCTTAACAATTACTACGTGTCTGTCGGGCCGACCACCGCTGCTGCTGTTCCGCCACCGACCAGCCCACTCCCGATCAGGCTGCCGCGTGTCTGCAGCAGCCGGTTTGAGGTTTTGCCCATCGATATTGACACCTTGTATTCTACTGTTCTTGGCATGAAGGGATCCACTTCAACTGGAACTGATGGCGTGAGTGTCCGTATGATCCAGACATTTTTCACAGGGCTCGGATATCCCTTACTCAATATTGTCAACACATGTCTAATAACATGCGACATCCCTCAGTCGTGGAAACACGCTCTTGTGACGCCAGTGCCTAAGGGCAAAGGCTCAAGTGAACCCAAGAACACCAGGCCTATTTCCATTCTACCTGCTGCTATGAAAATCGTCGAACGTGTTGTGCAAAACCAACTCGTTACTTACCTTGAAGACTGCCACCTCCTCTCTGACGCGCACCACGGATACAGAAGGCGCCATTCGACTGAGACAGCGCTGCACGTTGTCACAGATAGAGTACTTAGAGCGATGGACCGCGGTGAGGTGTCGATTCTTGTTCTATTGGATCTGTCCAAGTGTTTTGATGTAGTGCCTCATGAAGAGCTTCTGCAGAAGTTATCTCTGTACGGCATCGACAACCGGTGGTTTCATAGCTACCTCACCGGCCATACGCAACAGGTACAGCTGCGAAGTAGGACTGGCGACAGCAGGGCCCTCTCTCAGACCAAGCCTAACAATATCGGTGTGTTTCAGGGGGGTTCTCTGAGCTGTATACTGTTTATGCTGTATGCGAATGAGCTGAGCCTCTATGTACCCGATAGTGTGACGGTTGTACAATTCGCCGATGACACCCAGCTCTTGATTAGCGGGAAGAAAAGTGATATTAAGTTACTGGTCAGGACTATGGAAGACGCGTTGTCATGGCTGTATCAGTGGTTTTGTGCAAATGGCATGAAAGTTAATGCTGCCAAAACTCAAATGGTTGTGTTAGGTACCCCTGCTATGCTCAGGAATATGCCACCTGTTGTGATTAGCTTTTGTGGCTCATCTGTGCAGGACAGTCGTGTCATCAAAAACCTCGGTATAACCATGGATCGTCATCTAAACTACCAGTCGCATATTGACAACATGACTAGGAAGTGTACGGGTGTGTTGATGGCCCTCAACCACGCTAGACATGTTATCCCTAGATCTGCCATGATACCGATCGTCCAGGGCCTCGTGATATCAATTGTGAGGTACGGAATATCTGTCTACGGTACGTGTGGCGAGCTTCAAATGCGCAGGGTGCAGAAGATCCTGAACTTCTGTGCTCGGGTGGTCACCGGACGGCGTCGGTACGATCACGTGTCTGATGTATTCCGATATTTGCGATGGATGAGCGCCGGTGAGTTGATGTACTATCACAGGTTATGTACGGTCCATAATGTGATTGCTACTGGACTACCTAGAGCACTCTCTGACACCATAGGAGAAACCGGCGATCAACGTCACACCCACGGAACCAGGAACTCAACTTCAATCACCTTGCCACAAATAAGAACTGAAACCGGTCGCAAAACACTCAGCTACAGTGCGGTGCTCTCCTACAACCAACTGTCATTTGCACCACACAATACGCCTACGGCTTTCAGACGACAACTGAAGCAACACATGGCACAGCGCGGTTTGCATACGTAACTTGGATGGTCATGAGTTCTGGTGGTATTGTGCGTGTGTTGCGATCTGATGTGTGAACTGTAAATGTGTATTTGAGTGCATGTATTTGTGAGCCCATCTCAACCCTTATGTATCATGACGTGTAATAATGAAAAGCCACTGAGGTGGATTTATTACTAAATACACGAATCTGAATCTGAATCTGAACCCTGAGGCACCCCTGACAAAACATGACCTTTTTCATCACAACCCCGAACAAACTGGGTTCTGCCGATCAGGCAGTTTTCCAACCACCAGTGATCAATGCCGTAATGGCAGAGTTTCTGCAGCAAGATAGCGTGATTTACCGAATCGAATGCCTTGCTTAAATATAGAGAAACTAAGAGGCATGTGTCTCCATTATCGATTGAAGACCGTATGGATTCCGTCAGCGTGATGAGAGCGTGATCTACGGAATGATGTGGTCGGAATCCATACTGCTCGAGAATACTAATACTAATAGAACTAATATAATATACCATACTAATAGAAACCCTTTTTTCACTATTTTCTTCTGAGTTTTACTTGAATTTCTCACTCCTTAATTTAAAATGTATTGGATAATTAAAACCCTAATTCTGATTTATGGATGTCTGTGGAGGAAAAGACAGGTAACAATTGACATAGGTAATATCATATTCTGATGAAGCAAGTAATTGGGAATGGATAAAGTCAGTACATGTGGACTTCGGTTGAATATTCCCAATATTAGCCGTGTCGTAACCCGTGGCGGCGGTAGGTGGCGCAACCACCACGGCGGTAGGTGGCGCTAGTGACAGACTCCATGCGCTACAAAAATTACCCCAGCTCAGCTGGGGTCATTTTTTCTGTGCCATTTTTGGTCGGGCCCATCAAAGCATTTGTACCACCCCTGACCAGCCTCCCCCCCCCCCAGTCAAATTGATTTAGACGAGTCCCTGCCCCTCCCCCGGCACGGCGCAGGTTAATTTCACATTTAAATACAAGTAAATAACAATAAATCGAACAATACAAATAGTAAATAATTCGTACCGTTCTCTGATGCGCACCACTTACCTAAATTACCGAAATACCGAAATTCGTAAACTCGCTGGGGAAATAAGGTCATCTCTTAAGACCCCTGTTGACCCCCAAAGAGTTTCAGTTGCCACGCGAAATTATGCATGTGTTACCAACTGAAGGACCAAACTGTTGTGTACAAAAAAAATAGATGCGGGCAAACATGGCTTAACCCTCGCCCTAGGCCTGACAGCCCCCCCCCCCTGAGGTTTTTCTTGAATAACTTTTTACGCATGTAGTACATGTTTGTGAAATTGTCGGTAGCTGAGTGTACAGCAATTATACGAAGGCTGTAAAAATTTATTTGAAATTGGTTGAGAAATTTGGGAAATAATGACGTTTTGATGACGTCATGTTGGTAAAAAATTAGAAATATTTTAAAAATCGTAGAAAATAGAGTTTTAAAGCAAATTGCAAACGCAATTCACCAAAGATCCAAAATGGCATTCTCTTTAAAATGGCAATCTCAGATTTTCACAATTTTGCTTTTTGACCCCTAAAATGTTTCAATTTTTTTTTGAAAAATCCCCACAAAATCAACATTTTCAAATATATTAGAAAAATCGGAATATATGTGAGAGAACTGAGTATGGGCAATACTCATAAAAAAAAAATCGAAGCAATATCTTCATTTTTGACTGAGTGATGGCTCCCTAAGTATAAGAAACTGATGACGTCATTTTTAAAAAAAACTTTTTTGACTTTTTTGGACAAGATACGAACAAATAATTACCTTTCCTATATCTCTGAGCCAAAACTGGTCTAGTAACATGCCTTTTTATTTACATTTATCAATTTCTAATTTTGAGGTTTTTTGAAAAGCAAAATCGCTGTTCTGGACGTGGTAAATCCGAGGTCATTCACTTGATCTGGAAGGTCATCCGTTGACCTGAAACCTAAAAATCGCATACTGTTAGATTCCTCTCATGACAGGCAACATGCTGGTACTCACCACATTGCTCTAAGTTGCTTGGTTTGGAAGTTAACAGGGGGCTGTCAGCCCCCCCCCCCGTAAGGCGAAGGTGAAAAAAGCTCCCGTAGGGCGAGGGTTAACCTTGACCTGACTTTAAGGTCATCAGAACGCATTGTCAAATTTGGGCCTTAGGGGGTAACTTGTTATGCCATCATGTTCTTTGTTTCTTCCTCTCTTTAATGATATATAGTTTTGCCCTGATATCTATGTTTATCTTGGAGATCAAATGGCAAACGTAGTTGAATGTTTGACCTTGACCTGAATTTTCGCTGACCTGTATCTTGTGACCCCGTAACCTGACGACCATGCAAATTCAAGAAACGAAATCACCGCCCAGAATAACCCCATACACCACTTCGAAGCGAAATTGGAGCGGATGTGGTATACATTTTCACCCTTACCTTGGTGATTTGTACTGGAATTGCCCTATACCGAGCACCTTCTATATAGAAGGTGCTCGGTTGCTGATTCACTCAGCATGGTGAGGTGAGTTCGAGTCGCTTTCTCCCCGTCCGTGGACGGAACGAGCTGAAGTTGGCTATGGCGGTTTCAAACAAGCTGTTCAGATCACACCAAAGCCTGGAAAACCCATAACTAAGCTTCAGGGCACGTACACAATACAGAGGCATTAATGAGTGTTCATGACGATAATAAGCAATAATGAGAGCGAATGTCGATAATCTGGAACACAGAAATAAAGGCTGCCTGGGAAAGGAATCTTGTGAAAATATCGGTTCTGAGGCCAGGGTCAGTAAAAAAAACGTCTTTCACTATCAATTATACATTTTTAACATAACGACCATCTTCCCTGATTAATAATGCATTTATTTGACTAGTATTTGCTTGCTTGCCATAATTACATGCTCATGAAGCATATTATCGCATGTGCATATCACAAAAATAATGCCTAATCCGAGTAATTCTCCCAACGAACGAATGCCGTGGTATTTCCATAAATATCGCGGGAATTTGACCAAATCAGGCAATTCACCTTGACAAAAATGTCAATACAGGTATGCTGTTAATAACGGCTTCAATGTCGTTCCCATAACGGTGGTTTGTGAATGTCATACACATCGGATGGGAGACCGGAGCATTTTTATGCTATTTTCAAACGACCGGTCCAGCATTATAAATTGTCTGTTAGCGTGGCATGGGCTTTGCCAGAAGAACTGAAGACAAATAATGAGAACTAGACCACAAAGATATCACGGCTTATGCGACAGCTAAGGCCTCTTGGCTTAACAATCTCAATGAAAACTCTGAATGAAAGTTAAAACCATCGTGCGATTACTTACGAGCTTACAGATATGTCATGTTTGTTTGTTCATTTTTACCATGATACGGATATTTTAAGGATCACAAATCATGCTTTGTGGTTAGCTGGTTTCTGCAGGACCGGGAAAGGCAGCGATGATAAAACCTACGCCGAACTGCAGTCGGGCATCCGAGATGAAATTTCTTAGAAATACATATGTTCACCACGTAGATGCAGGTCGACAAACTTCAGCTTGTATATGACCATACATATGGTCTCGAAGATTTCGCTTCAAGTTAAATGTGCTGTCACTGCTAAGATAGCATTTTCATTACGTGTAATGTGAATGTCATCTGGGAAACATTTAACGAGCAAACTTCCCACTATAAAAGTATCCAGAATATTCTGTAACGTGCTAAGACTACCTATAATCCACTGGGTTTGGATATGATTAGAAAAAATGGTCAGGTATATGTAAGCTTAGATGAAAATTATTTGTTAATATTATCATGGTGGTAAATCCGTTGGAATAAAGGAGAACTAACAGTTTGTAGTCTTAACGCCACTAAGCGTCTACATACCCTCAAGGGAGGATCCATTACGGCAAAAAGTTGGTTTAGGGAGCCAAATCCAAGAATCCTCACACAACTATAAAACTGATCGGGTTTCGCTTCCTTATGCATCAATAGCTGATTTAAAATAAACTTGCCTCAGTTGAAGTTGCTTAGATTTTCTTTGAAATAGCTCATTTATAGCTGATTTAAAAGAAACTTGCCTGAGTTGAAGTTGCTTAGATTTTCTTTGAAATAGCTCATTTATAGCTGATTTAAAAGAAACTTGCCTGAGTTGAAGTTGCTTAGATTTTCTTTGAAATAGCTCATTTATAGCTGATTTAAAAGAAACTTGCCTGAGTTGAAGTTGCTTATATTTTCTTTGAAATCAGGAAATGCGTAAATTTTCGGTCGATTTCAGGCGGTTTGTGGTGGGGCAGGGGGGAATGACCCTTTGCCCCCCCCCCCCCCCCCGCTTGGATGCGGTGCCAGTGCATCCGCCATCTGCATGTTTTGAGTGAAATATGAGATGAGTTCGTGATCAAGGTTGCATCCGATAAAAATATCGGTGATTTGAATATACTGTTCCTACTTTTTTAGGCGGCAGTCTGGAAGTCTGAGCATTAGTCATAAAGTAACTCAAGTGCTGTTACTGGTGGCAGTCATCTTAGAGTTCTTAGTAGCCTCCCGGTGCTAAGAACTCTGAGAACCTGTAGACCCTGCTGCAATGGGTCAGCAAGTCAGACACCGTTAGAGGATGACTGTGCGGCTCGCGACTCGCGGAGGGGACGTCATGCGACGATTGGTTAGTCAGGCTCAGCCATCATCTAAATGGTCTGTCAGCGGACCAATCCAGACAACGGTGGGGGCAGCGTTACCGTTCCTATTGCTCATGACTACATAGGCCCGAGTACATTTCGGTTGTACAGTTTTAACAATATTTGTGCCTTCAAAATTGTAATGTGCTCTTTAGAGAAAAACGAGTTTTATTATACATTTACGACGATTATCAGGCGCGAATTTGGGGGTGGCGCTGGGGCGCGCGCCTTCCCCTGAAGACCGATGAATTCCAGGAAAACACGGTGAAATTCTTATAAAGAATTTAATTTAAATTGATTTAAAGTGCTTCCTAATCACTCTAATCGTCATCAAAACACTTTTTCATTTGATCTGCCACCAAAAGTTCATATCTGGCTTTGCACATGTTAACCGGCCATAAAAACCGTGCCCATAGGCACGGTTTCCTCCCAGGAGTGGAAGTTCTTTCCTCCCAGGAGTGGAAGCGCGGTAATGCATTACCGCGCCCCCTCCTGGGAAGAATTCTGGATCCCCGCCTGATTATAGCACACAATTCGTACGCAAAATTAAAAACATGGTTTCCCTTCTTTTGAAAGTCTCAAATCTTGGGTTGAATATTTGGGAAATCCAGTGTTATCGCTTAAATCTCGCTGGTAGCGTGCAGTGAAGAATAGGCGTGGTTCTGATATAGACAGTAAAGACTGTGCCGCAGTACACAGCTGTTCTGCGGGATAGTGTAAAATTCAGACTGTGATAGACCTTGAATATCGCGACTTCATTGAAGAGTGGGGGAAGTTAGGGGAAGATGAGCCTGAAGGCAAGATGAGGCACGTCAGTTTCTCCGCTTCCATGGTGTCATTTTACGAATGAATACGAATGAAATATGTGAATATACAAATATGACCTGAATGAATTCATATTTGTTCCTGTTGACCGACAATATAGTACATCGACGCTTTAGCTACATCGATGGCGCCACTGAGATGTGAGAGCTGTCGTTTCACCATATATTTGTATGATCTAAGACCAAAGTGCCTTTGTTAATTGACTTCACGTGTAATAGCAACAAATGTGTACAGCTACGTTCCGGGGAGAAACGGCTCGACTTGTTTAGTGGCAAAATACACATTTATTACCATACATAGAGGGGCGTCGCTACCAGGAGGGTCCGGGTGCCCCGGACCCCCCTCCCCCCCCCCCCCTCCGGCCAGTGACCACGCCCCTCCGGCGAGTCACGGAGCCCCTCCGGCTAGTGACCGTCTCTCTCCGGCCAGTGACGGCGCCCCTCCGGCTAGTGACGGCGCTCCTCCGGCAAGTGATGGCGCCCCACAACATGTTAAAGGTACGACGAGCACGTGCGGAAGGAGAGTCGCCCCCCCCCCCCTGCACAATTTTTGCCAATATGGTGGCGCCCCTGTCCATCGGGTGGCGCCCCTCAAGGCAATGACCTGGTCCTTTGTGAATTTCTGCGCACGCCACAGCTCATGTGCGCCCCTCTCCCAAAATGTGGCGCCCCTTTATTACAGTTGCGATGCCTTCCGAAGGCGACATGGTGCCTTCTAAGGGCGGCATAATACGCTCTAAGGTCGGTAGAATGCCTTCCGAGAGCGGCAAAACGTCTTCTGATGGCGGCAAAATGCCTTCCGAGGGCGGCATGATGTCTACCAAGGGCGACATAATGCGCTCTGAGGCCGGCAAAATATTTTCCGAGGGCGGCAATATGTCTTCCGAGGAGGGTGGCATGATACTTTCCAAGGACGGTATATAATGCACTCTGAGTGCGGCAAAATGCCTTATGAGGCCGGCAAGATGTCTTCCGAGGGCGGCATGGTACTATTAAAGGGCGGCATAATGCACTCTGATGGCGGCAGAATACCTTTCGAGGGCGGCAAGACGTCTTTTGAGGGCGGCATAATGCGCTCTGAGGGCGGCAAGATGCTTTCCAAGGACGGCAAGATGTCCTCCGAGGGCGGCATGATGTCTTACATGGGCGGCATAATGTGCTCTGAGGGCGTCAAAATGTCTTCTAAGGGCGGCGTGATGCCTTCCGAGGGCGGCAAGATGTCTTCCGAGGCCTTCCGAGGGCGGCATAATGCGCTCTGAGGGTGGCGAAATGCCTTCCGAAGGCGGCAAGTTGTCTTCCGAGGGCGCCATGAATCATTATGCTTTCCGAGGGTGGCATAATGCGCTGTGAGGGCGGAAAGATGCCTTCCGAGGACGGCATGATGCCTTTCGAGGGCGGCAAGATGTCTTGCGAGCGCGGCATGTTGCCTTCCGAATGCACGGGTGGAGTTTCCTATTCAAATGGTGGGGCCACTGTCCCACCAACTTCCCGCTTTGCCCAACTTCTGTCAGATTTGAACGGTCCCTGGCGTTAAAATGACAATTTTTTCACTTCAAACATACAAAACAACCAGGCAATGTGATAGTTTGCCCCACCAACTTTTATCTGAAAAGCTCCACCCATACTTCCGAGGGCGGTATAATGCGTTGTGACTGAGCAGTCGGCGCCCCTGCATTCCTCGCGGGCAAGGGCGCCGCCACCTTCCGAAAGTTGGGGTGACGGAGGCATTCTGAAGTCAATTCTTTCCATGCAACGCTCATAGACGTAATGTTGAAATCCGAAAATGTTGGGGGGACACGTCCCCCATCCCCTCTGTGGCGGAGCCCCTGCTCGCGGCGGGGGGGGGGGCACTGCGATGAGTGCGAGTGCATGTGTCACCCCCCCCGAGTCGTGAGTGCCGGCGGCACCCCTTTGGATCGGAAATGAGGCCCCTTGTGGACTGGAGATGACGACCCCAACAGCCGTGTCCTCCCTCTCCCGAAATGTGTGTTCTGGTTGTGCGCCTGGGCCGATCCCTCTGATTATTCACCACTGTACCCGTCATGATGGACCGAAGCGATGGGTACCATTTTAATGTCTGTACGATTTGCCGTTTGCAAGTTATTAGCTGATATTTCCTTTCCTTCCTTGATAAACTTTCCTTTAATTCTGTTCTTCATTATGAAATGTATTTACGGCAGCGCAGTTGCTATAGCAAAAGATCGACATAAACCGCGATGTTTTGTTTTACTTCGCGTGATTTTGAGTTCAGACCTCACAGTCATGAATATGTCCAATGTTAATGTGCAATGTGCAGTCCTTGCATAAGCGTGCGGCTGTGCGGGTGTATGTTTGTAGTTTTTTAAAGCGGTATTTTTTCGATTGAAAACCAATATAAAATTGAGTTTCCCGCTGCGTAACGTCGACATTTATATTCGATATTTCGTCTTGATTCGTCGATATCTATATATTCATGGTCACCTCACCTCTTTTTATGTGAAAGAGGAACCGGAAAATTAAGCAAGTGAAATCAGGGGTGGATCCAGGGGGCAAGGGGCCACCACTCCTGAAAGGTCCTGAAACGATGATTTGCCCCCTCCCCCCCCCCCCCAACAAAAAGGTCGTCGGACGTACATACCTACAGTTGCAGATGGACTGACGACGCCCCCCCCCGTCAACATTTGTATCGCTCTGAGAGCCTGACGGCCTGCTACCCCCCCCCCCCCCCCCCCGCTTAACTTTTTTTGGAAACACACCACTGGATTCCTCCCCCCCCCCCCCCCCCAAAAAAAAGAAGAAGAAAACACGGCTAGATCCGCCCCTGAGTGAAATCCAGCAAGTTCATGGGGTTTGCACCCCTCTAGGCCGGGGCGCCCCCCTCTGGGTATGGCGCCTCCCTGGCAGTGGACCTCCCACACTTTTTAGAAGGTAGCGACGCCTCTGTATACAGACGACAGTTTAATCGGAACGAAACTGCACAGCTGCCTTGTGAGTTGCGTGGGACCTTATTCTGTACCAGCTACGTAAGATAGCATTATTGGAAGACACACTACGCGCATGTCTGATCATTAGCAACGTATTTGCCATGTCGATACAATTTTGCTACACCTAAGCCCAGTTAAAGTGAATGGTATTCCAAAACAGCAACTTGTTATGCTAAAAACGTGTTTCCAATACCTCACCACAGCTCTGCTCGTCTGTTCGTCTGTTCGTTCTCTCTGCTCCTGCTAGGTTAAGATAGCACAAAATGTTAACATTTCCATGATTATTTACGACAACTAACGTCGTCCAACTTCTCGAAATAGCACTGCAACTTACACTTTACAGACATATTGTTACCATATTGTTTCTTTCTTTCCTTTTTTTATAAACTTAGTCGGAATATTTTAAATGGATAAGTTTCCGAGGTCAGGACCCACTCTCTGATGTTCTCTTGTTTTAGCGTAAGATTTTATGAATCGTTGGGATAGCTGATGGACACTCCTGGTCAGCTATATTCATGGGTTACGGCGCAGGAAAAAATAAGCAAAGCTAGTATAAACCACAAATGCTAAGCAGGTAGCTTGATGACATAATGCTGACGTTGTTAAGTAAGGTCGGCAGCTCGGAAATCACTCAGCATTCATCATTCCTGGCGCGGCTCCTTACCAAGCAAATGTGGAACGCAACTTTACAAATGTCACGGAGATCTCGAATAGACGACAGGGTTTCCGAAGTCGTCATCTTCCAACCATTTCAGCGCTGGTTCGAGGTGATCTCAGCCGAGAATCTGCCTCGCTTCATGATGGACTGTGCATTTGCAATGGTTAGCAAGATACCAATCGAGTTACGTGGCAAATGCACGGAAAGTTTTGCGCACATAAAATAGCAACCTCCTCGTCCAACACAAGGAGTATGACTACCTGAAACGCCACTAAATATGACGTTTCACATTTATTTCACGGTTTTATGACGGGATTCAGGGAACGGAGCCCTTGGCTCTTGGCTCCCCGCTGACCTCATCTGACTTCGGGCGCCAACACCGACCGTTCGCCGTCTCAGTCAAGGGCAAACAGTCAGCACGAATCGGGTCGCGAACCCTCGTCAACTCGAACATCCCTCCTTGCCAGGTCTGAAATGGAGTCAGGCATGCTGGCCTATTAATTGTGCTACACGAGAGAACTAAGCATTACTTTATCGTATATTTCGATGCAACAGGGTAGAAACGATACTTAGTTGGCTACCAGAGAAAAAACGCTGTTCGTACTGTTTGAGAAAAAAATACCTAACCCATTCACCTTACGTCGTAGGAGTGCCATTCCCCTGGCCTACAATCGAATATAAACATTTTACTTCTAAAACTACAATAGGTAAACAATGTCATCAAATGGCATGGCAAGTTGGCACCGCAATGGTTTTCTTAAAATATACGCTTGTACATATTTATCAACTTAATTATGTATATACACCAACCGGGGCATTTCTCATGCAAATGAGTACCTCATTTAACTCGAAATATGCTGTGTTTAACATGGCAATGGAGACAAAACTGCAATTGCATCCATTGAACTATAAAACAGAATTGAACCGTGACTCACTAGGATTATGTTTAGCCGGGACGAACGCTGGTCTTGTGCATCACCGTTTTGATTGACACACCTTATCTGGCCGGCACCTTAAGACATCCGTTCCGCGTGGGCCGACATGATGACTGAGATGAATGATACCGCGTGCGTCCTGGACCTGCGGTAATACCTAAAACTCAAACAATGCAGTCCAGCGATCAAGGAAACAAGCAAAAATTAAATGAATCGTTTATCATATAACCGATCTCTTCACTGATTATATCCGGCAGAGCAATGTTGGCGTTCCAATGCCGAGGCTGGTTCACGACCGCCCTTAACGGGATCGTACAGCAGGTTATGAAGCGATATTTTCACTCATTCAATCCGGCTCAGTATGTTCAATGTCCGTAATTGCTTCTTATAAAATAACTTAATGAGTAATTAGGCCGCAGTGGTATGTCCAAGACGATAAATTGATTAGGACAAACCTTGAACTGATAAAAATGGATAAAACACCAGCAGCATATTTAATTACTTTTGTCAATAAAATAAAATAAATTAAAACATTTACAAAAATGTATTTGGTCAGCGAGTGCAACACAAAATTCAGTACAAAGAACCGTTGATTTGTATTTGATTTGATTTGATAAATTTTAGGGGAAATTTACACACTTCAATACTATCATCGAGCGACTTATTTCATTCTTCATGAGATATAAGTGTCTTGTCCTATCTTGTCTTTGCTACAACATTGTCCTACCAAGACAAGACTGCAGCCTCGAACTTATGTATACATGCACCCTGACTCCTGAGTGACTTAGTACTTCGGCCTGGGCTACTTATTTTTCAATAAATTAAGCCGAAGAAACAACTCCTGTCTTTTCTGGAAATCTGAGGCTCGTTTCAAAGATTTGCTCCGTTTTACCTAATTTGTTGGCACCGGAAGAGCGCAATAAACACACGATATCAACACTCCAGGGTTCATACATGGTACATGTATACATCACATGTATTAATTAACCCGCACCGTGCCGGGGGCGGGGGGGGGGGCGTTTATACTAATATTTGTATAATATTTTTTTATTTTTAAATATTTTAAATATTTATTTATTAGCCCCCTAATATTGTTTGCGAATAGCGAAAAAAAGGCGACGCGCAGCTCCGCCGTTTTTGACACAGCTGTTGAGGCATCAATTGCCAAGATATTGTAAAAAATTGACCACGGGTCATCTCAGGTCAGGTCACCAGACGAGGTCACGTGACCCCACCTCCAAAAAGTGTGCGGTCGTCTCACAGCCACAGTTTTTGGCCGATCGATTTCGTACTTACAGGATTTCATAAGGACAATGGTACCTATAATTCGTTTTTCTCGGATTTTCGATATCGGTGACCTAAGGTCGGGTCAATTTCGTGACCTCCCCATTATAAGTCAATGGGGAAATATTCAAATGCTTCCTATTATGAGGATACGCATGATATCAGCCCAATTACTTTTGGATCATGTTATCATAGGCCATTCTTTCAGACCCAGGTGCAATTTTGGTTCAGTGACCCCTACAGGGTCAGCTGAGGTCATCCGAGGTCACCAATACTTTTTTATCAATAACTCTCGACAAAATCAAGATAGACGTGCAACTGGCACCAGTGTTTGTCGCGTCGAGGCACGTCTCACAATGTGCAACATGACCTAATTGGGTCACCACTTGACCTTGACCTGAGGTCAATTTTGTAAGTTGACTTAACCTGGTCATCATGAATATGATTCGAAGCGCCTTGACAATACAAACACGATGGCGTCACAATTAACTGTCTGTTATTGCCGTATCTTTATTAGGTAAAAAGATATTTGTGAAAACTGTTTTGCTAAAAAATAGCCTTTTTGACATTGATGACCTCTGGAGCCTCCACTATTGACCTTAGCTCAAATCTGAGGCACTTTACCGATTGCATTTTGCAATAGATTTCCACTTCTTTTTCCGTTTGTTCCTATCTATCATAGTTCCTGTGATATCAGGGATTTTCTGGAGCGAAGTCCTAAAACTGGCAAATTTGACCCTTGATGACCTCCGGTAACCTCAATATTGACCTGAGAAGAAAAAATACCAGAAATAGTTTCAAAATATATTTTGATGAGCTTTCGAACGGTGTTTTCGGTGTTTGCCTACGTTCTATAGGAGCCGAGTTAGAGGGCGCGTCGAAACGCCCCCCCCCCCCCCCGGCACGGCGAAGGTGGCGCCGAGCACCGGCACGGCGCGGGTTAAGTCACTGAGCATACCGAGCAGTGAAGCTCAGTCGTTTGAACTCCTACTCAGTTATCGCCCACAAAAGCGATACAAATATACACTTTCACTCGATAGAAACATGCTTGTGATCACATCATATTTGTATATTTCTTACATTTTTCCATATCAATATTAGCCAGTTTGTAGTAATGACCGGGTCGTTTCTATAATTTATTTATTGATCGGTTGTGCTTGATCCGCGGGCGGGCGTGTACTTCCCTCTTTATCAAGACAAGTACTTATATTGTCTGAGCTTGTTCTCAAAGAACATGGAAGACCTGAGGTGAAGCTATTTTAACTAGTAAAACACTGGGTACCGGGACACACAGAGTGTGGATACCGTAACGGGCCAGAGCATGACATAATATGCCAGGATAAATTTAGCAAATAACGGTCGCGGCGCTCTAACATTCTGGTGCTGGATTTCCACAGCAGGGGACCTTCCAGACTTTGCGTGAGCACGTGGAACTTTGCGCGGATGTGGAAACAAGGTGCGGCCAGCTGAATCGATGTAATTGCTCGGTAGAGTCACTGCGGAGGAATGTTGGACTTTTGACTGGGAAATGTCGCACCAGCTTAGCTTTCTTCGCGCAGACGCGGGTTCTGGTCAGTGGTCGCCGCCAATGGGCCTTCGGGGGGGGGGGGGGGGAGTTCGGCGGGGCATCTGATCCAGTGACAACGCGTGTCGGCCGGGGGGGGGGGGGTAAGGAATCCAGTGACGAACGTTTCGGTCGAGGCAGGAGCAGGAGGTAGCTGATCCGACGAACGCGTGACAGTCGGGGAAGCGGGGGTAGGTGATCCTGTAACAACGCATGTCGGTTGGGGGGAGGGGGGGAGGTGATCCAGTGAGGAACGCGTGGCCGTCGGGGAAGCGGGGGGAGGACAGAGGACGGCGTGACTCCATGACGGAAGCGAGAGGCCGGGTGGTGATCGCCCGGTCACCAGCCACGGTTCCAGGAGGACGCTCCGGGGTACCGCGAGACCCCACAGCAGCAGAGGTGGCGGCACCAGGAATGACTTATGAGTATGACGTCACAAGAGACAATGCCCGGCGATTTGCGCCCCGACGAGATAAGTCGCGAGCTCGCCGTCTCCGCATGGATTTTCTTTTCACTAGAACGTGTCTGTTTGTCTGGTGGTTTGGGTGACGAGGAGTGAAATTGTCTGACATTTCTGACGAATGAGGCAGATATTCGCTCATATCGTGCCGAGCAATGGACAAAGCAGGATGAGGAGCGTGCTAAGTGACTTATTGGGATGTGTGGCCGGCAGTGTTGAACGTGATGCACTGATGCCGTGATGCCGTGACGTGATGCACTGATGCTGTGCCCAGTATCGCGCCCCACAGAAGAAACTTAAAGGGAATAGTTCACCTTTAACATGGGGTTTGAACTGGGGTAGCAGATTTGTGGAGCAGATCGAAAAACGGGTTGTGGTCAAAGAATTACCTCGCTACGCTAAGTAATTTCGACACAGGACTAGTGGGCCCCTTTTAGAAGAAGTTTAATTTCCCCGAAACTTGTTTCGGGTCCTCACAACGGTTGTTTACGTTACAAGCAGCCTGCGTATATATGCCTTAAGTCCGTCGTTATTGTGTGCAATAGTTTCCATATCCAAGCTACCATATGAATGACGTCATCATCGTCAGGAAGTTGTTTTATGGCCATGAAGGAGAAAAGAGAAACATGTCCATTTTTCGACGGAAAGCCATCTATCGTCCAAACAAATGCCATATTCGTTTTTTCAGCTCGAAATACCCCGTATAACCAAATTTCAAGACAACTTTCAAGGTGACCCTTTAATGTCACGCCGCTGACTGGAGGGGCTCACCTCTGACTGACCTCCACTGATTCATATGGCAGAGAGCGTGAACTGCTAGATTTGGTCAGTGCCCGGTTCGATCCTCGTCACGAAATGTCACCGTTCCTATCCCGCTCCGGCCCCACTTTCACCCGGACGTGATGAGACAATAGCTGAAACGGCTGCACGCGCAGGCAAATAGGTATATACATACACATCGGGTGCGATTCTTCTCATTTGGGTACCCTGAAGTTCCGCGTAGACGTCGTATCGTGGTTTTCTCACAAGGCAATTAATCACCATTTTACGCGTAGACGTCGTATCGTGGTCTTCCCACAGGGCAATTAATCACCATTATACAGGTAATGAAAGCACCGTTTAATCATTCTCAAGTGCAAAAATCAAAAGTAGTAATTCCCAATTACTTAAATAGTTAGGCCATACAACACGTGAACACTTTATGCAAACTAACAGGATGTCGTCCGGTACGCTGCAACGCGTTAAGCCGAACAATGGGTCTGGATACCGGCGAACTGAAGAAGAAAAACGCGGATATGACGTCAACGTGGAGCATTCTCAAATGCCAGACTCCATGCCAAATTACCCACCCCGTGGCACAATTGCAACACAACATGCGATGGAGTATTCTACCCAGTTACGAGCGAGTCCGAAGGGCAAGCATAGCACGTTCCACGTCAACTAGCATCCTTCGGTGAAAGACCAAAGATTA
>JAXIVJ010012971.1:37500-38655 GCA_036785665.1 Chirona hameri
ATTATATTCCTGTCTGATTTTTGTTAATAGAAAATAAAATAAAATAGTTATTTTATATCGCTTCGTGTCTTTCGTTTATGACATCAAGCTCGTGGGTGAAGGTGTTCGTTACGTTTCAGACTTGCTTGAAAGTGTTGAATCAAGTGGCTTTGAAATACGAAAGGTGAGTGATAAGTAGATAGTCCTGGATTAAATATTGTATCGTTATGATGTCAATGTCATTTGAATTGTATTAATGCATCAATGATGGCGTTCATCACGACACGTGCCCGGATCACGACACGTGCCCGGATCACGGCACGTGCCCGGATCACGGCACGTGTCTGGATCGACGGCACGTGCCCGGATCACGGCACGTGTCCGGATCGACGGCACGTGTCCGGATCACGACACGTGTCCGGATCACGACACGTGCCCGGATCGACGGCAATGGCGGCGCGGCATTGCAACTTGCAATTACGAGCAAATAGTTACCGATGTCTAATAATAATTATGAGTCTTATATTTGTGTGGATAAGCCTGTTCTACAATCCTGTGCCAACGCGGTTGGTTTTAGCACTGGTTAGCCCAGTGGTAACACGCTCGTTTGCCATGCGAGACGTCTCCGTTTAGGCGCCTGACGGTTCTCGGAGAGGTTATGGATAAGTCTGTTCTACAATACTCTGTCAACAAGGTTGGTTTTAGCTAAGGACCGGTTAGCCCAGTGGTAACACGCTCGTTTGCCATGCGAGACGTCTCCGTTTAGGCGCCTGACGGTTCTCGGAGAGGTTATGGATAAGTCTGTTCTACAATACTCTGTCAACAAGGTTGGTGTTAGCTAAGGACCGGTTAAGTCAGCGCTAACACGCTCGCTTGCCATGCGAGAGGTCTCTGGTTCGAATACCTCGAATACCTCGAATACCTCGGGCGACCTATCTTGCGAGGGCTTTCTTTCATGAGTAGGTAGGTACACGACCACTCATCTGAAACGTTTGATCAAGGATTCTACCCAACCGTCTCTGAAGAACATCTCCCTTCTCATTTCTGAGAACCATCAGACGCCTAAAAGGAGCGGTCATAATCTCGTTTACCGATGCTCCAAACATTCAACTTTACGTACGTAGTAGTAGCTCCCGGCGTCTCAAACCGTTTTACAGTGTCGTCTTGTTATTGTGA
>JAXIVJ010012972.1:7500-38653 GCA_036785665.1 Chirona hameri
CTTGATTTTCGGTAAAAATCAACGCAAGGATTTGTTGCGTTGTTTTAGTGCTCCGATGGCCTTGAAAGTTGTTTTGATTGCATTGCTGGCATCCCTATTTTGTGAGCCTGGCGGCGATATTAGAGGCTGGTGTGATGATTTTACATTGAAACTTACTTCAAAAGCATAGCAAGATATTTATGTGAAGCAAGAAACTGAAGTATTAGTTGAATCTCTGAAGAATTTGAGTGTCTCAAATACCATGTGGACCACCTCATGACATATATGTGTTTGTAGGAATTGATTTATAATTCACTGTAGTCTCATATCATTTGTGCAATGTTGTAATAGATGGCAAGCATTGTTTTCAATTAATTAACATGATTTACAAGACTTCTCTGACCAGTAGTAGTGAGCAAGGTGATAGCGTAATACCGACTGGCAGTTGGGTATCATACTTATGGTGATTTTTGCATGGTTATTCGTATTGTGGTTCTTTTGTACATCAGCCACACTAATAATTTGAACATAACATGTAACATTCTAAACTGCATCAATAGGCCTGTTTCGTTCCAGCTAACGACTCCATTGCCCGTGTCCGACCATTCATGCTGTTAACATGCTCGGCGGAGAGCGCTGATGGCGAAACTACCAGTCATCACCAATTACAGCGCTCTTCAGGGCATCCAGAGCGAGCGGTGAGCCATACAGAAAAGATATTCAGAGCAGAGGCTGAATTCACCGTCAGATAGACTATATACCTTCGGCGCAGCGCTCGACAGTCCCAATTATCCATTGACCCGTACTCTGGACAACGTCGATCTGCTCGACTAAAATAAAAAAGAGTAAAATGACAGACAGAAACCTCCGTGATGTTTCCTGAAAATTTTCAAATGGCAAATGGTCATCGTCAACAATGCAGCTGTTGTTAAAATATAATGCGGTTTTTGATGTGTGAGATGATAGTTGATGCCATTGTGAGAATAATAAGTTGAAGAAATATGATCATAATATGGCAGTAATATCTTTATTTTATACCACATATACGAAATGAAGAAAATCCGAGCTTTCGTGGCTAGCACATTATCAAGGATATCCTTGATAATGTGCTATCCACGAAAGCTTGGATTTGTTTCACTTCGTAAATTTGGTATACAATAAAGATATTACTGCCATATTAGGATCATATTTCTTAAACTTATAATCCAGTTACTTGCATTTGTTTTGACTTAACCAGAAACTACAAATGGGAAGAACGACACCTTGATATTTCCGGCTCTAGAACTCTGCCATAGTGTAATCATTTATTGATGTAACTTATGACTTGATGTAGGTTCAGAATCATCATTATTTGTCATCCATGAGACGGAATTTACAAATGATTCAAGTAAGTTTTTCCAATAACCAGATCGTTCCTCGCATGAACATGAAAGTCTTGCTGCATCACCATTGATCATGTAAACGTGAATATTCCAGTCAGGTAATTTGAAAAAGAGCTAACGTAACTTGACTGTAGTATTAGGCGTTGTTTGATCTAAATTTAGCTGGCCTTATCAAAGTACCCAGTGTATTTGTATTAACACTAGCTCGCATCATAACACAATGCATTTTTAAGTACCTCTAAAATTGTTATGCATTCACAAGTAGAAAAGCGTACCTATTTGAAAATTAAAAGCATATTGAAAGCATATTATTACCACATTTAATCCAGTATGAATCCAACATTAGTACATCGTGAATAAAAATAAAAATATACGCCTGTCACACAAAATAGTTAAAATCAAACCAGAAAATGCTTGTAACATAACATATGTTGGTAGATTACACATTCCTCCTGAATTCCAGAACAGAAACAAACGAAAATGCACTTCACATTCAACATTCACTCAAAATACATTATAAACAAAACGCCGATTGTGGTAAACTATCATATATCTACTTTTAGAATCGCATACATTTCATGTCATTGCTTCTTGCCGTGGAGTCCTGCGTTGCATCGCAAATGACTGACAAAAACTTACCAGATTGGATTATGTTACACTTTTTCTTTGGTAAATGCTTATAAAGACAAGTCCAGCCACACCGCCAAATTCCATACCATTCAGGTATACAGCTGAATACTGATATTCCAAACAGTACCAATCAGTCATCATATTATGTTGCAATTGTGCTACCATCAATGCCTATTTTAACATGTTAACTGGGAGGTGGGGGACAAATGCCCCCCCCCCCCCCCCCCAAGTGAGCCGTTTTGCCTCCCCCCCCCCTAGTCAAGACATTTTGACCACGCTGATTCCTTAAATTTCATGTCATTTTTTGCTTGATAGGTATTAAAATAAAATATACTTACTTGGTAATAAATTTATACAAATTCAATGATAAATGCCATGATCTTCCTAAGTATGAGTATTTCCCAGCCAAAATAAGTATCTTTAAATTATTTCCGAAATATTATGAATCTCAATATCCTGTGAACAATTGCTCATTAACGGCAGAGTAGGGCAGATCGGGGGTTGTTGGACCAGGAACGTCGACACAAAATTTGGAGTGTGGGGGAGGGGGGGGGGACAAGGTGGTCCCCCTCCCACACTCTCATAGGGTTAATATTAAAATCCTGCTAATCTAGGGGTCCAGCCCCCTGCCCCCACGGGTGGCGACGCCCATGGTTGGGACAGGAGAGATATTTCCATATCCTAACAGATATTTCTCAGAAATCACTGTTGCGCATGCCCATTATCCTATCAACTTTCTCATTAAGACTCCTTTCGTTTCGAGGCAGGTGCAATTTGTATCCCTAAAACTGGGATGTGTATATTACACAAAAGCGCCGCGCCGGGGTGGGGGGGGGGAGCGTTTAGCCCCCCCCCCCCCCCTAAGGGTTTTCGAGGATAACAGAAAAACAGCAGCGCGCAGCGCCGCAACATTTGGCGCAGCTGTTGTTGCATCAATTACTCACATCGTGTGAAAGTTTTGACTTCGGGTCATCTCAGCTCAGGTCACCATGTCACGTCAAGTGACCTCACCTCCAAATATGATTGTGGTCGTGCCGAAGCCACAGTGTTTGTCCGATATATTTTAAACTTGCAGAATTTGATAAGGCCATAAGTACCTACATTTCGAATTTCTCGGATTTGTTATATCGGTGACCTAAGGTCAGGTCAATTTCGTGACCTCCCATTAGAGTCAATGTGAAAATATACAAATGCTTTCTATTCAGACAATATGTATTAGATCAGCTCAATTATTTCATAATCATGTTATGTTCGCTCATTCTTGATGGTGCAGGTGCAATTGTTGCTCAGGAACATCTGCAAGGTCAGCTGAGGTCATCTGAGGTCACCAGCACTTAGTTGCCAATAACTCTTGCTATAATAACGATAAAGACGTGCGAAGACACCACTGTGTTTGTCTCGTCCTCGTCGTGTCGTGTCGCCCCATATGCAACATGACCTACATGGGTCACCAAATGACCTTAACCTAAGTTCAAATTTTTTAAGTTTACCTAACCCGGTCAGCAATAACATTATTCAACGTGTCTTGATGAGACAAACACAATTGTGTCCAAATTATTGTTCTACGTTTAACCGATAAGAAGTTATTCACGAAATACTTGTGTTTGCAGAAAATGCCATCGTGACATTTGGTGCCCTCTGGAGCCTTAACTATTGACCTGAGGCCAGTTTTACCAAAAAAATAATAACCGCACGCAAAAAAAATAATCGCCGCTAAAAAAAAACTGCGGAATGCGACGGGTTTCACCAACAAACAAAAAACTGACTGCGCCGGCTGTTATTTTTTTATAGACACAAACAGCTGATATTGGTGACGTCACACACCAATTACGATACGATTACGATATAACGCTAATCTGCTGACAGACTAGTTTCAGCAGCAGAAATGGCTGTGTATGATTGGTCAAAATACCTCTGTCGGCAACGCTGGCGCTAGCGAAACACGGTATTGTTTTGATAGATTGCTTACACATTTCCATTGAACTTTACTTGTTTAGTTGTTAAGATTTTAATTCTTAGTAAATTAATATTTAAAGGCTTGTAACATAAATGTAAAAGAAATGTAAACCCAGTGTAGTGTTGATGATTGTGTTTGTAGAGGCTTATAAGTGATAAGTGTTGTTGATTTTGTACTGAGTAGGTCAAGTATGTAAATAATTGGTTTCATTGTCGTTGGAAATTCAATTAAAATCATTGGAAATTGGTTTCAACTCATCACTCACACCAACATTGGTGTAGGAGAATGTGCAAGAGATCTAACTTTGGATTTCTTCCACACAAAAAAATATGTAAGTACCTACCTACATTCGGTAATAGTTCAGAAATTCACCTCCCCAGTTAATGGTGTTATTGATGTCTCTAATAGAAGAGAGCATTATTATGACAGACATAAAAGTGTGCCAGTAATACCAAAGCTATGTCACCAAAAACGATACATAATCAAACCTGACCTAACCTAACCTTTACAGCAATTATGGTCGCAGGGACCCACGTTTAGAACGCTCTGCTCGCATTCGCTCACTGCACTGTGGCCCTACCCCCAGACCATCTTGTAGACATTCAAAGATAACCCATTTTTCAGTCTGTCTTAATACTACTGTCAGCTGACTATTCTTCTGGGGGACCTCAAGAACACCATAAACTGGTGAGATGAATTACTGAACTAATACCAGTACTTCATCATTTCACCCCAATTGCAGACAGTTTTAGGGTTAAATAATATACTAAGCATAACCGTGTTAGGTACCAACTTCAGTTCACACACTGGCTCTGACAGTCTGCTCAATGATTGCAACATTTGATTTGGACAAATGCTAACAGAGGTTATCATTTTTGTCTTTTAGAATATGCTGCATCCTCCAGTCTCCACACTCCACCACGATGAAGGGTGACAGCGGCATGGCGTTGGAGCAGTACCATTGTTGACTTCCGCACAAGGCATGAAGAACAAGAACATCTTCTATTTGAAGCTGTGATGGTGGTGCGCAGGCCTGTTTCTACAAGATGGACAGAGTTTGCTTGCCTTGTTCAGTGAGGTCCCATTTCCTATGGACGCCTGTGTAAAGTGTGGAGGATTTGATGCAAGGCCATGCTGATTGTAATGCAAATTTATCTGTGTTTTTAGGGTTTATACTTTATAGTCCCTAAGGGTTATAGTTCAATGCCGTCAATACAATGTATTCCTTGAGCATGTCTTTCTGCTATACTACATCAGTTACTGATGATCCCAAGCTCATGACCTCTCTGCAAGTTGATTGGTTGATGGTGATAAACAAGGTCAATGTACAGACAATACATTGATGATGGTTCATGTTGATGTTGTTTATAATTACTATGCTTCACAGAACCAGCTTTTCTCTCAGGAAACAAACAATCACACATTATATATGTTCTATTTCTCTTGAGGATGATTAGCACTGTTCTTTCGTGATCATCAAATATGTCACATACACTGTCATGAATGAGGTTAAATGTCAGCAAATAGTTACAAAGCATATTTAGCAACAGTAATAGAATGTCAGATTGTTGGCTGTCAGATTTTATATTTGTCAAACATTACTAAGCATTGCTGTTTTTGTTGGTATGCATATTGCATAATAATATTTTGTTCTGGAGATTACAATATTTACAAATTATGTTAAATAATTACTGACATCCTTCTTCTGAAATCTGATATATATCATACAGACTAGGCAGTAGGCATGTATATTGCATATTAGCAAACAATACATTCTGAAATTCTCACACCTCACCACTTCTGCTGCCACAACAATAAGGCAGAATAGCAGGGACGGGTGCATCAATGATCATGTTCACTGAATAAGGTACCTAAGCACTATGTATGCAATTACTCTGGTTTAAGCACAATGGCCGTCTTGCAGCTGCAATGCTAGGATCACATCAGTCACATTCTTGAATATGTTTCAATCTTCAAGCTGAGCTGAAGACCCAGCAAATGGGCAAGCATTAATTAAATGGTATGCAGCTTTGGCTTCAGTTTCTCCAGGCTCCAGCTACAAGTTCTGAAGAGAGTTAATAATGCTGATGAGAACAGCCACTCTGTGAAAGGGAGGAATGGGTCAATGATAATTTTACTGGTATTTGTATTTTTAGCAAGAAAGCATTGTGGTAAGTTTCAATTCCACTAAAATTTTGTTAGGCACAAGACAAAACAAAGGATGTTTCTGTTAGTGGTTGATCTGAGCCCTGAGGAGTTTACCTCCAAAAAATATCCAAGTTAAAATGTGTTGATGAGGCATCTTGTCAACAAGCTAAATTTGGATAGCACTATCAGCTGGAGCTGTTGCAGCAGTTGGCCGCCAGGGACCAATAGTGAGCCAGGGTGTTATGACGTCGCAAGCAGATGGTACCAGTTAAATATTTAACGCTAAATATTTATATATTTATACATAAATAAACCAATCAATATTTAGTAGCACCATTGGCTTGCGACGTCATAACATCCTGGATCACTAGAGGTCCCTGGCGGCCAACTGCTGCAACAACTCCAGCTGATAGTGCTAGCCCTAAATTCTACCAAACAAAATATTTCCAGATTTAGGCAAATTCAATATGTTAACTCTTAGTAAAAGTCGGCATTGGATTCATGGTGACCTCAAACACTAAGGCCTGTCAATGATGAGGAAAGGCGAAGAGGATAATTGTAACCACTTACTGATTTGTTTTGTGGAAGAAATCCAAAGTTATATGTGACCCAGACTGGTTATTGATTCGACTCTGATTGAATTGATTGGAATTGTTCATGAAAATCCCTTGAATCAAAGAAGAATCAATTCACCACCAGATTTTGTTGTTCATGAATCATGATTGAATCAAAACCCGCATATAAACAAAGCTGATTGAATCAAAAAGACTGCAATGCTATTTTGATTTCAATGGTGAGTCAAATGTGATTTGATCAAAAAATGCTTTGATTCTTTGAATCGGAAATAATCTTTTCTCAAAATGGTTATCCATGAATCAAACGGTGACTGAATCATTCACATTCCAAAATGAATCGTGATTGAATCCTTCCAAAAAAAGGTGAATTAATAACCAGTCTACTTATAACTCTTCTGCATCTTCGTCCAATGCTGATGACGATGTGAGTGATGAGTCGAAACTAATTACCAATGATGTTCAATGAATTTCCAATAACAATGAAACCAATGATTTACTTGACTCATTACAACATCACCAACACTGATCACTTATAAGCCTCTACAAACACAATCACCAAGAAGACAGTGCTGCAGCGCGACAATCACAACGACCTTGACAACCCGGCCGACGGCAATGTAAATAAAAACTGACGCCAGGGTCCTGTCTATTTTTTCCAGTTGTTTTGCTACAAATAATGGCGCAATTGTGGCCACCGTTTTTGCCGCACTGGCTGTTGGTGAAACTCGCCGTCAGCAAATTACAGTAAATCTGTCAGTTTATTTTTTAGGTCGGCGATTATTTTTTCCGTGCGTTGGTGAAACTTGCCGTCAGTTTTTCGGCCGAAAAATAATCGCCGACGTCAGTTTTTTTGTGTGGTAAAACTGGCCTCCGAACTAAAATTTGAGGACACCAATGGCGAACAGATTTTGCATGAGATTCATCAATTTTGACCTGAGCTAAAACAAAAACTGAAATAGTTTCGAGATTGTTTGTGACGTGCTATCGATCAGTGTTTTTGGATTCCGTCTACTCCCTATAGGAGACGAGTTAAAAGAGGGCGTTTAGACGCCCCTTTCCGCCACGGCAAAGGTGGCGTCGAGCACCGGTACGGCGCTTGTTAACCTGCCATTGACTGGGGGGCGTTTAACGCCCCCCCCCCCCCTGATGAATTTTCGCAATAGCTGAAAAACTAATAGCGCTATCAACGTGAAAAATCGGGTACCTCTTTTACATCATTTTTACGTCTTGCGTGCAAAAATGAAGAAATTTCGTCGATTTTTTTCTCTCTCGAGTTATAGCGAATTTAGTGACGTCACTGCACACGAATTTTACACCAAAATCAGCTAAACTTTGCAGGCCGTAAAAATACCACATTTTAAGAAAAATGCAATAAAAACGCCAAAAGATAGCAAATTGCAAGGGATAACAAACCAGCTATCTCGGATTTGTGAGAAGAAAAAAAAATGTTTTTTTACCCCCAACAAAACTCGAAAAACGTTTTTTTGGGGGAAATTATCACAAAATCAAGATGTTCTAAAATATTTATTTAAAAAAAAACGGACGATATGTCAGAAAACAATACATAGGCAACTACCATACCAATTTTCAAACTGATGTCTCAATTTTTGACTGACTTATGACATCTAAAGTATGGGTAACTCATGACGTTATATTTTTTAATTGCGTTTTTGGCTTTTATTGACTAGATAAAGACAAATAAATGCCACCTCTGTACTACTGAGACAAAACTGGTCTAGCGACATGCCTGTTTTGTTTAGAATTAACAATGTAAAATTTTGACCTTCGGTGACCTGAACTTGACCTGAAATAGACATTTACTTCATGTAAATGAAATCAGGTGGTAAAATTACATTCCCCATCTAATTATACGTGGAAAATAACTCAAAACATGTGTTGCATGACTTTCGTAGATATTTTTAGCATAGTGATCTTTTGTGACCTGACATTGACCTTGACCTTGGCCAACAATCTCACTTTAGCTCATGCGGCATATGTATCATACCTTTAGCAGCACTTTGGGTGAAACTGGTCGCAATCGAAGGCTTTGGGTGGAAAGTATGGCCCTAAACTCAAATACGCCAATTTTGACCTTTGACCTGACCGTGACTTGACATTTGACTTCACTTTGACATTTTTTAGCAAGCTTTAGATTTGTCTACTTGAGAGCTTTCGATCGCCGCCTTGTGCGTCTCGCTGCGATCATTGGTTCGGAAGATAACCAGGGGGAGTTTAACCTGAGGTCCCCCCCCAGTCCCCCCTTAACACGCGCCCTGGAGGGGGGCGAAATCCGCCCACCCCTCCGGTTTTTCGAGGATAGCGCAAAAACGGCCGCGCGCAGCGCCTCCGTTTTTTGTATACCTGTTTAGAAATGAACTTCCCGCATTATGTAAAATTCTTGGCCTCAGGTCATCTCAGGTCAGGTCACCAGACCAGGTCACGTGATGACCTCAACTCCAAAACGTTTGCAATAGTACCACAGCCACAGTTTTACGCCGATCGGTTTCAATCTAGCAGGACTTCATAAGGTCATAGATACCAACAATTTGTTTATCTCAGATTTCTAATATCGGTGACCTAAGGTCAGGTCAATTTTGTGACCGCCAACACGGTTTTATCAATAACTATCGACATAATGAAGAAGACAGGGAAGAGAAAACGGTACCAATATGTTTGTCTCGTCGATAAACGTCTCCCAATATGCAACATGACCAACTTGGGTCACCACTTGACCTTGACCTGAGGTCAAATTTCTCAGTTGACCTAACCCGGTCACCATGAATATGATTCGAAGCGCCTTGACAAGACACACGCGATGGCGTAAACATTATTGCTTTATCTTTATTAGGTAAAAGGTTATTTGGGGAAAACAGTTTTGAAAACAAAATCACCTTTTTGACATTCGATGACCTCTGGAACCTAAACTATTGACCTGAGCTCAAATCTGAGGACATCTGTGTCGATTTCATTTTTCAATGACTTTCGATTGTTTTTTTCCGTTTGCTGCTAACTATCATAGTTCCCGAGATATTTGGGAGTGTTCGAACCGAAGTCTTGAAAACTTGAAAATCTGACCCTTGATGACCTCTGGTGACCTCAATATTGACCTGAAAATAAAATTAACGAATACTTTCGAAAGAGCTTGTCTCGAGCTATCTAACGTCGTTTCCCGCTTGTCGCTACGTTGCGTGGTTTTCGAGATCATAGGGGGGGGGGCGAAATCCGCCCCTCTCCAGGGCGTGTAATTATCAGAGGCCCTCCAGGGCGCGTGTTAATGCCGGGTTAAGTGCTTTTTTTTCTCTGCAAGGTTTTACTATGAATGTTTTGACTTGATTTTCAAATAGAGACCAGGGCCTCGTTTCATAAAACGCACCTACTCCAAAAATGGAGTTGGTTACCCCAAAAATGGGGTTAGCTACTCCAAAAAATGGCGTTACCTACGAAACTCCGTTTCACAAAAGGGGTTGATAACGACGCGGCGCATGTGGAGTAACGCCACTTTTTAACGACGCGAAATGGAGTTGATAACGCCAAAAATGGGGTTAGCTACTCCATTTTTTTTCGAGATCCTTTATGTTTGACGAAGGTCGTAGAAAATAAAAAACGCAGCAAATTGTGGAGTTACGGCCTTGGTTTTGTCACAGATTGTGAAATTTGACAGAGTTGGGTGATTTAATATTATTTGGGCGAATCTGGGTAGGGAGAGAAGTGCAGTTGAGCTGAGCGAAGTTGAGTCCACATACCTATGGATGAGGAGCGACAAGACGCTATTGGAAGACGCGAGAGTCTATAAAGTCCGCAGTTTTTCGTACAACTCTTCGCAGTATTTTTGGTAAGCTCATATTCGTCAAAGTTGTGTTTATTTATTTCTGTTCACAAGCAACTGGAACAAATTCAGTGGCAGGTGAATGGCCACTGTTTGTATGCAACAGCACTGATCAGCACTTTGGTAGTTATTTAGTTTGTAGTTTGTAGTCATGTTTTTATAGTTAAGGCTATTTTTACTCTGGTAGTTTGCCTTATTTGTTTTATATTGTATTCATCATTCATCAGTCATGTTTACATTTCAATATATAATTGATATTAGAGCCAATTATATTGATTTGCCTCACAATATTAATTATCAATGTTGCTTTGTATGCGTGTAGGTACTGTGATAAACCAAGTAGTTACAAGGAATATTAATTCAGTGTTGCACATTTTCCTCATATCCATATTTCCTAGCTACTTATCCTCAAAATTGAAAACTGTTTATTTAATTGGCTTAGGTTTTGACTATGCATATTTCTTTCGCAGAGTGATGTGTTCAATCAACACAGCCAACATGGTTCAACTCATCCTGGCTCATCAAGACTGCAACTAGTGACTACATCAACATTTAACTGATAAATAGCCAATGTGTTATGCATTGTCTGAATCCGGAACGATTGTAATGCTAAAATGCCTTATTATGCTACACATCAATATTTGACTATTGGTGAATTTCACAAAATCTCAGTTCAGTTTTGAGGCTGTGGAACAGCTGTGATGTACATTAAGTCTTGATATTGTTGCATGCTGACAACTATTATGTCTTCTACGTCTGCTGATTCTAGCTGTAAGGCAGCAGAGTAGCAATTCTGTTGCATGCCAGTAACATGCCAGTGCCTGCCACATTCTCTCATTGGCATTGATCTTACCTGTGCACTGCTGCTGACTGTCCTGCTCAAGACTCACAATGTAGAGGTGGTGGTTAGTGTTCTAGCATTACAATGTAAAAGCATTGAAAATGTCTGCATCCACGATCATTTGTCTTAAATGTACATTACAACTTGAATGAAATCAAAACTGGGCTCTTGTGTGGGCAATTGCCAACTCATTCTGAGTTGATTGTATTTTAATGAAACAAGGTGAAACAAAAATGAAATAGGCTAGTCAGCTGAATGGTTTTCTGAATGCTGACCAACCTAAATAAATATCCACATTGTTTGCAAGACTGCGTTTTGAATGAATGTGGAATGTGGAACTGACAGACGGCATACAGAACTACTGGACTCAAATGCAAGAAGGCCTGCTCCCACAGCTACCACCTGTTAACACCATTGCCTGCACACCTTCACACATACACCCTACATTTGTTCTGGCATATTTGCAGGGACTCGTCTAACATGTTGGGGGCAAACTGCGGGGGCAAACCCCCGCAGTCACAGCTCCTGCCCCCCCCCCCCATGACAGATGGTATGCACTGACAATAATAACTCAAACGATGTTTTATATTACAGGTATTAGCAAAGCTTTCGATGACAAGTATCATGATCACTGCAAGATGCTGAAAATGAAAGAAAACTCTCAGTAGCCGTAGCGGAACCCGACCCAGGTCAACTAGGCCTATTTTTTTTTTTAAATAAAAGCAATAATAATTAAATAGTTTTGCCAAATTGATTCCATCTTTGAAAGTCGCACAGCTTAAATCTATTCACTTACCCAGTTTTAGCATATATTTTGGAACTTAGATGAACTGGACAAAAGCATGGATTAGTGTTGGACATTACTCCAAAACCTTAAACCAAGTACATGACTAATGAATAAATGTTGTGCCATGTTCATTTGAACCTTCCTGCAAGGAACACCAATAAAGTGATGAATAGTTAATAGTTAAGTAGGCATTTTTAAACTATGATGTATACTGTAGGTATAGATGTGATTTTCAAGCAAATTGGGAAATTTAACCACACTGGTCCATTCTGGCTGTCATCTGTCAACAAAAATTAACCCCCCTTGACTGGGGTCTCAGCCTAACGCCATTGACAGGGGGGGGGGGGCTTCCGAAACAATGATCACAGCGAGACGTGCAAGGCGACATTCAAAAGCTCTCAATGAAACACATCTAAAGCATACTCAAAAGGTTTACATTGAGGTCACATGTCGGGTCACGGTCAGGGGGTCAAAAACCCAAATTTAAAACTGAGATAGCCATTTTGTAGCCCTTCCCATTTGTTGTTACCTTTTGATGTTTTGATTGCATTTTTCTCAAAATATGACCTTTGTGCGGTCCGTTAAATTTTACCTGATTTTTCATCAAATCGTGTGATTCACACCTTCACACATACACCCTACATTTGTTCTGGCATATTTGTACTAAATTAACTATCTAAATCACTAAATTCGCTATATCTCAAATATTTTTTTCAGACAAAATTGCTTCATGTTTGCACAGAAGATGTAAAATTGATATCAGAAAAGGAACTTCAAGTTCAACATTGATAGCGCTATTGGTTTTTGAGCTATTACAAAAGTTTGTTGGGGGGGGCATTAAACGCCCCGTCAATGACGGGTTAATAACAAGGTATAATTTGGAGGCTTATCAATCATCTCAACATAATTGTTCGTTTGAATGCCCAACTATTTATTTTATTAATATTACTACCCATTTGAGCGATATCAATGGGCTATGGAAAGGAAAAAACTGTGAGTGACGGTTTGTGGAAAGAACAGGTGAAATGCAAATAAGTTATCTTAACCCTATTTGTAACAGGGGGGGGGGGCGGATTCCGCCCCCCCCCCCCCCCTCATGTTTTCGCAGATATATCCAGAACGGCTGGGAGCAGGCTCATGAAATTTTAGGACTTTTCATAGAATTGAACTCCGCATTTGGAGTCAAAATTGAGTTCTTAACCGGAACAGAGGCGGTTCCAGGGCACTGTTTTGGGTGGGTTCGGAGGCGACATTTGGCGATAATACGGAAATGCGATCTTCACGGTTTCTTCCTAACTGCATCAAGTATGAAGGAGTTACATCGGCTTACGGTGATTGCAACAAGTGCAAATTAGTTGATGTTAATGAAATATCATAAAAATTGCATGGCAGAGGCGGTTTCAGGGGCTTGAAAAGGGGGGGGGGGTTCCAGGAAGTATTCAATGCTTGGCGGGAAGCCAATAGAGCAATGTAAGGGGCATTTATAGCTATCAAGATGTAAAAGATAGCTTCTGCTTCCATTATTTGCATAATTTATTACATATAGAGTTTCAGGGGCGTGTTCAGGAACATGAAAAGGGGGGTGACTGGCATGGTGATGACGATATGCCAGCGATAAATGCGCAATATACGTTTAGCTTATAATAATATATGTACATATGAGACCAGAAAAGGGAATAAAGTCATTTTTTGCAGAGGCGCGCTCAGGAATGGAAGAAAGGGGGTCATATTATTGCAAGGAAACTAGGAGGCATGGGCGTACAATGACATAACATACTGCAGTTTACGGATGAAACACGCACTACAGGCTACTCTACAAACGATTATAAGATAATAGGCGAGTCCAGGTAGGGTAAAAAGGGGGGTAAGCAATGTTAATTGAAGTTGTAAGTGAAATAGTCACTGCTGCCTAGTTGATATCATAATAGCGGATAATATACTTATCAAAAGGTCTTGCGCCGCCCCAGTTTGGGTCCTGGATACGCCTATGATGAAGTAGAACATGCAAAAAGGAACTATCTACGATCAGTAACATATTTATAGTGCTGGGTAGCAACTTGTCTGCGGTTAATACTTTTTCCCAATTTTACCCCCTTTTTCACTGACCTGGTACCGCCTATGGCAAAAATATGATTTATGACGTTTTTTTTCTAATGTCTTAATCACATACCATTTCATTTATTAAAAAAATAACATCAAAAAATGGTTTTATTACGCATTAACTTCACCCCATATTGAGTGACCTGCACACGCCTATGATTTTTGAATTTTCTAACATCGCCGTCATATATCAATTTCCAATTCAATATCTATCGATCCCTATTAGTTGTGTTAAAATCGGTCGATAAACATGAAAGCTATGTTGGATAAAAAATACCACTAAAATTTGTAGTTTTTGCCCCCCTGTTGCCCCCCTATCCTATTTTTTTAAATAAATGTAGATCATGTTGAGGGAAACCAAACGCCGTTTCATTTTTGAAAATCGGACGGATAGATCTCGAGATCTCCGGGGGGGGGGGCGGAATCCGCCCACCCCCTGTTACAAATAGGGGTAGCCAGGGGCCTGTTACAAATAGGGTTAAGCCTGCCCCCTAGTCAAATTTCCTTAGACGAGCCCCTGCTGATATTTGTTTTTACTCAATATGCAAGGCGGGTGGTACATCATGCTCATAATCATCATTATGGCAGAGATTACGTCAGTCTTCATTACACTATGATCTCATATACCTATGTGCATAAGTATTATTGGTACATAGTTGTTTGGTACTCAGTCATACTGTATTCTACTATACATAACATACTTTAAATGATATGAGGTGTTGAGTTTGCCATTGTCGATAGTTTCCAAACAAATAATCTGCTTGGACATATATTTAACAGTATTTCATGCTTAGGGCAAACAGACAAAACACTGCCTGATAGCCTGCATAGCCCAGTGACCAGCCATGCAGAACAAGCATGCATACAACCGCCAAGACCCCGGCCAGGCAAAGCTATGGTCAGCTGATGAGGCGCCCATATAAGCCCATATACATAAGGCGCCCCATAGATGGCAGCACGCTAAATTGAGTCTGGACTGTCAAACTGGTACTATATAACATTTAGGTGGCATCACACAACCACACTCGCAAATGCTGTGGATGAGCAGCCACTGAGACCTGTATGTGCCTTGTATCAATGCTTGATAAAATTTGCCACCTAAGACCAAAAATAAGCATGAAACAACATAACAAAACCAACCAAACCATAGCTGCCAGATCTAGCGGAATGCTGGTGGGGCCAGCTAGCGACGATTGCCAAGGGAAACACCATTGTTCAAATCAACTCCGTCAAAGTCAGTAAGCATAGGCAGAAAGCCTTACACAAGCCAACCCAAGGGATGGTACCAATCACTTCAACAGACCTAGGGCAGTACAAGTAGTAGATCCTGCAAGCTTTGCTTACTTCTTTCTTCTTCAACATGAATTTGAACACAGGTAGATTTTTAATCTTCGTTGGTGATTCAGGGTCTGGACTCGAGCCCATGGGTGGAGTTTCCTATTCAGATGGTGGGGCCGCTGTCATTGCCCAACCAACTTTGATTAGCTTGGGCCCACCATCTTGATCTGTGTTCTTCCCCACCAACTTTTGTCAGATTTTAAGATTTGCTGGTGTTAAAATGGACATTTTTCACCTCAGCCATGCAAAACAGACACCAAATATGATTATTTTGCCCCACCAACTTGCTCTGAAAAGCTCCACCCGATGACAGCCATGACATCCAATATTGAGCCATGACAGCAAATATACAAATATAAACACTGATAAATGGAAATGCAATTTAGATACGATCTGCAGGTCACAAATATCACAGTTTAGGGCCTCTGAATCAAAGTAACCAAGGTCAGAAAACAGCAAGATAATTAGTACCTAGGGTACATAATCAAACAATCACCAATTTGCCGCAGAAGCGCCGTGATCGAGCGCGGGCAAGATGTTTACAAATACATGATTAATTACAAATAAATTTATCAATAATATTGATAAAGTAATATTACAAATTCATCAATATTTTACCAAACATTTTCCTCTCTGAAAATTCCAATGATTATTTGCATCATCTTGCAAATAAGTTGCATGCGTTTTATCAGCGCCCGGCCCGACCTACTCCTTCGTAGTTACGACGTCGTTACTAACGACGGCGTTTCGTGAAACGGGGGTTGGTAAGGATCGTAGGTCCACATGGAGTAGATAACGATCTACGAACCAAAACTACGACGGAGTAGGTACGTTTGGTGAAACGAGGCCCAGCCCTCGGGACTGGTTGGACCAGAAGATTACGGAGCGAATTAGGCCATAGCCATGCTACCTCGATCGCTTTCGGCCTAATGGCCAAACTCACGCCATGGGATTATATATGTAAGAAGACACGTTGTCAATTGTATTCGAAACCATTCGATACCATGCAAGCAACTATTTGTATGCATACATTGATCCCCATCAATATTTGGGAGGTTCCCATTTTTTCCCCCAGACAATTTTCTTATTAATGGAAGGTGAAAGTAAGACAAACCTGTGGGTAAAGATGGCATACGCCAGACCTGACCCGAAGACAGGTCAAGGTCAAGTCAAGGTCGCATTTCACATCGATCGAGGTGCCTCTACAAGCCAAACACAATGGTAAAAATAGCATTGCTCTATATTGATTCGGTAAAAAAGTTATGGAAGAAAATGACGCATAACCTCTGGGTGAATAGATGTTACCTCGTGAAGGTCGCAGAACAAAAATGTCACATGGATCTTTGTATTTGGCAAAAGCTTTGTGAGTCTGGTGAAAATTGGCACATTTAGCCATTTTCTGTGGATTTATAGGTCTCATGCACTATGCACTATGCACTATGCACTTTCATGTTTCCTAATTACTTATAATTGAGTGGTCACAAAGTCGACTTCACCTTAGATCACCGATATAAAAATCGTCCGAAATAGCAGAATTGTAGATATTTATGACCTGATTAAATCCTGTAAGTTTGCAACTGATCGGTCAAACAATCTGGCTGCGACACGACCTTACAATTTTGGAGGTGGGATCACTAGACTTGACCTAAGGGCCTGACCTGAGGAGACCCGAGGTAAAAAATTGAACAGGATTTTGGCAATTGATATAGGCAAACAGTTTTGAAAAATTGCCGGCGCGAAATGCCGTCATTTCCCGCTATTTCTGAAAAACCTAAGGGGGGAGGATATCCGCCCCATGTTGTTGCGCGTGTTAACACGCGCCCTGGAGGGCCTCTGATAATTACACTCCCTGGAGGGGGGGGCGGATTTCGCCCCCCCCCCTATTATCTCTAAAACCACGCAACGTAGCGACAAGCGGGAAACGACGTTAGATAGCTCGAGACAAGCTCTTTCGAAAGTATTTCGTTATTTTTTTTTCAGGTCAATATTGAGGTCACCAGAGGTCATCAAGGGTCAGATTTGCAAGTTTTCAAGACTTCGGTTCGAACACTCCCAAATATCTCGGGAACTATGATAGATAGCAGCAAACGTAAAAAAGCAAATGAAAGTCATTGAAAAATGCAATCGATATAGGTGTCCTCAGATTTGAGCTCAGGTCAATAGTTTAGGCTCCAGAGGTCATCGAATGTCAAAAAGGTGATTTTGTTTTCAAAACTGTTTTCCCCAAATAACCTTTTACCTAATAGAGATAAAGCAATAGTGTTTACGCCATCGCGTGTGTCTTGTCAAGGCGCTTCGAATCATATTCATGGTGATCGGGTTAGATCAACTGAGAAATTTGACCTCAGGTCAAGGTCAAGTGGTGACCCAAGTTGGTCATGTTGCATATTGGGCGACGTATCTCGACGAGACAAACATATTGGCACCGTTTTATCTTCTCTATCTTCATTATGTCGATAGTTATTGATAAAACCGTGTTGGCGGTCACAAAATTAACCTGACCTTAGGTCACCGATATTAGAAATCAGAAATAAACAAATTGTTGATATCTATGACCTTATGAAGTCCTGCAAGATTGAAATCGATCGGCGTAAAACTGTGGCTGTGGTACTACTGCAAACGTTTTGGAGTTGAGGTCATCACGTGACCTGGTCTGGTGACCTGACCTGAGATGACCTGAGGCCAAGAATTTTACATAATGCGGGAAGTTCATTTCTAAACAGGTATACACAAAACGGCGGCGCTGCGCGCCGCCGTTTTTGCGCTATCCTCGAAAAACCGGAGGAGTGGGCGGATTTTGCCCCCCCCCCTCCAGGGCGCGTGTTAACGTCTGCCACACATGTTTGCCACCCGCCCCCCCCCCCCCCCACCCCACCCCAACCTAAAAATCCTGGCGATGCCACTGTACGGATGTATACCTAAGGAATTAGAGTAATCAACCTTGAGTTTCTTCGGTCTCTTCATGCACTGCATGCCAAACGTGCTCAACCTGTCACACGAGTTGGATCAAATTACCACCAGGTGTGGTAAAGTGTTCTGTCCTTATGGATAAGGTCGGGGAAAAAATGTTCCTTCTCGTGTAGTACTCAGGGGGCAAAATTCCAGCACATTACTATGTAATGTCTGTGAAAATTTACTAAGCAATCATGTCCTTATAAATACTGATCGTCAAAACCACTTCAGATGTATTATTCACAATGATCATATTCATCGCGTCAGTATGTATGTACATTTACTTGTTTGTATTAGCAGTTGCGTTCCAGCTCTTGATTGCCAATAATAATGCATTACATTAAAACAAAAAAAATCCGACGAAAAAAATCCGGACGATAGATTCAACAAGTGGGGTCACTGAACCAAAAATGCACCTGGGTCTTCAAGAATTGCCTATAATAACATGATCCAGAAGGAATTGGGCTGATATCATGCGTATCCTCAGAATAGGTAGCATTTGAATATTTCCCCATTTACTTATAATGGTCACGAATTTGACCCGACCTTAGGTCACCGATATACAAAATCCGAGATAAACAAATTGTAGGTACCATTACCCTTATGAAAACCTGTAAGTACCAAATCGATTGGCCAAAAACTGTGGATGTGGTATGACAGCACACTTCTTTGGATGTAGGGTCAGGTGACCTGGCCTGGTCACCTGACCTGAGATGACCCGTGGTCAAGAATTTCACAATATGTGGGTAATTGATGTCTTAACAGCTGTGCCAAAAACGGCGGCGCTGCGCGCTGCCGTTTTTTTTGCTATCCTTGAAAAACCTTAGGGGAAGCGTCTAAACGCCCCACCCCCGGCACGGCGAGGGAAATCCGGACAGTTGGTTCTCCCGGGGGCCGGCCGGGGTGCTAGTGCATTTTCAATGGCGGTCCACTGTCAGGACAGTGGATTTCACTGTCATGGGACCAGTGTCGCCACGGACCCACCAACCCCCAGCCCAGCCCGGCCCAGGCCCAAGAACACCAAGCCCAGGCCCGGACCAGGCCCAATCAAATTCATAATATTGAGGCCCAGGCCCAGTCCGGCCCGTTCAGATTAAGCATATCATTATTTTCACAAAATTTGCAATCATTATCCTAACATATTTACTTGTATACTATGAATGTGAAACAGTGTACCAACTATGCTAATAAATAAATAAAAAAAAACAGCCACAGCAACAGTGTGTTGCTGTGTAAGTGATCTGCTGGCTAAAATATTTTTGAGCTCTGACCTGAGCTTGTGCGACGTGCGCATTACTTCAAAATTGTCAGGCCCAGGCCCATCCAGAGCCCAGTGATTTCCTTAAAGTTGAGGCCCAGCCCAGGCCTAGCCCAGGACCAGCCCATGACCCATAGGGCCAGCCCAGCCCATGACGAACTCTGCATGGGACCCCACCCCTTTAATTAACTCAAAAACTAAAAGAGCTAGAAAGACGCGGAAAAAAACGTTCAAAAGCTCCCAACAAGCACATTCGAAGGAACTTTCTATATTTTTTCTTCAAGTCAATATGGAGGTCACCAGAGGTCATCAAAGGTCAGATTTTCAAGTTTTAGGACTTTGCTCCAGAAACCCCCAGATATCACAGGAACTATGATAGCTAGGAAAAGAAACGAAATAAGCAATGGAAAGCTCTTGTAAAATGTAATCGCTTACGTGTCCTCAAAGTTGAGCTCAGGTCAACAGTTTAGGCTCCAGAGCTCATCAAATATCAAAAAGGCTTAAAGAACGTTTATCACGAATAGCTTTTTACCTAATAACGACAAGGCAATAATTTTGACGCCATCGTGCTTGTGTCGTCAAAACGTTTCGCCTCATATTAGTGTTGACCAGGTCAGGTCAACTTACAAACGTGACCTTAGGTCAAGGTCAAGTGGTGGTGACTCAAGTAGGTCATGTTACATATGGAAAGACGTGCCGCAACGAGAAAAACACATTGGTGTTGGTTTTACTTCTTTATCGTCTTTATGTCGAGAGTTATTGACATAAAACTGTTAATAACCTCGGATGACCTCGGCTGACCCTGTAGGGGTCACAACAAAAATGGAACCTCGGTCATCAAAAATGTTCTATAATAACATGATCCAGAAGGAATTAGACTGCTATCTTGCGTCTCCTTAGAATAGGAAGCATTTTAATATTTCCCCTTATACTTATAATGGGGTCACGAAATTAAACCGACCTTAGGTCACTGATATTACAAATCCGAGATACACGAAATGTAGATATATGTGACCTTATGAAATTCTGTAAGTGTAAAACCGATCATCCTAAAACTATGATTGTGGTACGACCACAAGTTTTTTTGGGAGGTGGGGTCACGTGACCTGGTCTGGTGACCTGACCTAAGATGACCCGAGGATTTGATTTTATATAATGTGGCAAATTGATGCACAAACAGCTGAGCCAAAAATGGCGGCGCTGCGCTTCGCCGTTTTCCCGCTATCCGCGAAAAACCTGAGGGTGTGTCTACTCCCCCCGGCACGGCGCTGGTTAAAATATAAAGATGCTGTGAGCATGCAGACAGGTGTTAGGGTATTCATGTGAAGTAAAACAAATGACCCCAGCTCTGTTGGGGTCATTTTTGTATGTGCCACTTTTTGTCGGGCCACTCAAAGCACTTTTACCACCCCTGATTACCACAACCTTGGGATAAGTTGAGCAATACGTAACATTTTATTTCGTGTCATTTTTAAAGTATGAACAAGTTTGTGAAAATAGATGTTTTTTCATTAGGAAAGGTCAATTTACGGCCCCTTCCAGTCGTTTTGGGGGCTCTGGCTCGATGGGCTCACTGGATCCACCGTTGCTTGTTGAAACCGTATTTCCTATTCAATGAAGTCATGCAATTTGAAACAGTATTGCTGTATAAACAACATGACCTTGTACATTGGAATTTGGCTTAGGTATGAAAAAGGTGCAAATACAGAAAGAATTACGTTGTATCAATAATAAAATACAATGTTTTCACCTATGGTATAGCGTGAGTTGTTAGACAAAACAACGGTTAACTGGCATTTTCCATCAGAGTCATGCTTAGTCCAGGCACGGATCCCGGGGGGGGGTGGCGTTAGCCCCCCCCCCCCCCCACCCTGAGCTTCGGGTCTTCCCAGGTCGCACTTGCCCCCCCCCCCCCCCCAGTAGTTTTCCCTTAGAATATCCCCTGGCTGCCATTATTAACTGAAGCTTTGTCGGCCTCGCAGGCCCACTTACTTGTATTCTTCACAACCTGCCACGTTGATGTCATACACTACTGAAGCCCGTCCCCTCAGGCTCTGCTCGGCCACAGAAGCCTCTTCGTGGGTATCATTTCACGCGTCGACGGCTCTCCGTTTGAGTGGCTCTCGGCATGCTAGTTCGGGCTCCACGTGATATACCATCCCGTGGACCTGAAACGGCGCGAACGTGATGCTCTCTCTGCCCTCCGACTGGCGGTGGTCCATTTCTTGGCGGGACATTCCTGTCTGCAGAGCTGACTCGCGCCATAACCGTGACCAGCGTCACACATGGGGCCTCCGCCCAGAGGCGAGTCCCCATGGATCCGGCCGATCATGAGAGTTGACTCGCGCCATAACCGTGACCAGCGTCACACATGGCGCCTCCGCCCAGAGGCGAGTCCCCATGGATCCGGCCGATCATGAGAGTTGACTCGCGCCATAACCGTGACCAGCGTCACACATGGCGCCTCCGCCCAGAGGTGAGTCCCCATGGATCCGTGAGAGCTGACTCGCGCCATAACCGTGACCAGCGTCACACATGGGGCCTCCGCCCAGAGGCGAGTCCCCATGGATCCGGCCGATCGTGAGATCTGATTCGCGCCATAACCGTGACCAGCGTCACACATTCACACATGGCGCCTCCGCCCAGAGGCGAGTCCTCATGGATACGGCCGATCATGAGATCTGACTCGCGCCATAACCGTGACCAGCGTCACACATGGGGCCTCCGCCCAGAGGCGAGTCCCCATGGATACGGCCGATCATGAGATCTGACTCGCGCCATAACCGTGACCAGCGTCACACATGGGGCCTCCGCCCAGAGGCGAGTCCCCATGGATCCGGCCGATCGTGGGGCGGGCGCCGAAAACCATGAAAACACTAATCATGTGGCGTATGAGGGGGAAATGTGTGTATATTGCTCATCACGGTAACTCAAAGGCAGTCAGCGTTATCGTTTCATGAGCAGAACAGGCAGGTGGGAATGCAGAACATCAGAGCAGAACAGACAGGAGGGCATGCAGAACATCAGAGCAGAACAGGCAGGAAGGCATGCAGAACATCAGAGCAGAACAGGCAGGAGGGCACGCAGAACATCAGAGCAGAACAGGCAGGAGGGCATGCAGAACATCAGAGCAGAACAGGCAGGAAGGCATGCAGAACATCAGAGCAGAACAGGCAGGAAGGCACGCAGAACATCAGAGCAGAACAGGCAGGAGGGCATGCAGAACATCGGAGCAGAGCAGACAGGAGGGCACGCAGAACATCAGAGCAGAACAGGCAGGAGGGCATGCAGAACATCAGAGCAGAACAGACAGGAGGGCATGCAGAACATCAGAGCAGAGCAGACAGAACGGCACGCAGAACATCAGAGCAGAACAGGCAGGAGGGCATGCAGAACATCAGAGCAGAACAGGCAGGAGGGCATGCAGAACATCAGAGCAGAGCAGACAGAACGGCACGCAGAACATCAGAGCAGAACAGGCAGGAGGGCACGCAGAACATCAGAGCAGAGCAGACAGGAGGGCACGCAGAACATCAGAGCAGAACAGACAGGAGGGCACGCAGAACATCGGAGCAGAACAGGCAGGAGGGCATGCAGAACATCAGAGCAGAACAGGCAGGAAGGCATGCAGAACATCAGAGCAGAACAGGCAGGAAGGCATGCAGAACATCAGAGCAGAGCAGACAGGAGGGCATGCAGAACATCAGAGCAGAACAGGCAGGAGGGCATGCAGAACATCAGAGCAGAGCAGACAGAACGGCACGCAGAACATCAGAGATGAACAGGCAGGAGGGCATGCAGAACATCAGAGCAGAACAGGCAGGAGGGCACGCAGAACATCAGAGCAGAACAGACAGGAGGGCATGCAGAACATCAGAGCAGAACAGGCAGGACGGCATGCAGAACATCAGAGCAGAACAGGCAGGAAGGCACGCAGAACATCAGAGCAGAACAGACAGGAGGGCATGCAGAACATCAGAGCAGAACAGGCAGGAGGGCACGCAGAACATCAGAGCAGAACAGGCAGGATGGCATGCAGAACATCAGAGCAGAGCAGACAGGAGGGCATGCAGAACATCAGAGCAGAACAGGCAGGAGGGCATGCAGAACATCAGAGCAGAGCAGACAGGAGGGCATGCAGAACATCAGAGCAGAACAGACAGAACGGCACGCAGAACATCAGAGCAGAACAGGCAGGAGGGCATGCAGAACATCAGAGCAGAGCAGACAGGAGGGCATGCAGAACATCAGAGCAGAGCAGACAGGAGGGCATGCAGAACATCAGAGCAGAACAGGCAGGAGGGCACGCAGAACATCAGAGCAGAACAGGCAGGAGGGCACGCAGAACACCAGAGCAGAACAGGCAGGAGGGCACGCAGAACATCAGAGCAGAACAGACAGGAGGGCATGCAGAACATCAGAGCAGAACAGGCAGGAGGGCATGCAGAACATCAGAGCAGAACAGACAGGAGGGCATGCAGAACATCAGAGCAGAGCAGACAGAAAGGCATGCAGACCATCAGAGCAGAACAGGCAGGAGGGCACGCAGAACATCAGAGCAGAGCAGACAGAAAGGCATGCAGAACATCAGAGCAGAACAGGCAGGAGGACATGCAGAACATCAGAGCAGAGCAGACAGGAGGGCACGCAGAACATCAGAGCAGAGCAGGCAGGAGGGCATGCAGAACATCAGAGCAGAACAGGCAGGAGGGCATGCAGAACATCAGAGCAGACAGGCAGGAGGGCATGCAGAACATCAGAGCAGAACAGACAGGAGGGCATGCAGAACATCAGAGCAGAACAGACAGGAGGGCATGCAGAACATCAGAGCAGAACAGGCAGGAGGGCATGCATAACATCAGAGCAGAGCAGGCAGGAGGGCACGCAGAACATCAGAGCAAAACAGGCAGGAGGGCATGCAGAACATCAGAGCAGAACAGGCAGAACGGCACGCAGAACATCAGAGCAGAACAGGCAGGAAGGCATGCAGAACATCAGAGCAGAACAGGCAGGAGGGCATGCAGAGCATCAGAGCAGAACAGACAGGAGGGCATGCAGAACATCAGAGCAGAGCAGGCAGGAGGGCATGCAGAACATCAGAGCAGAACAGGCAGGAAGGCATGCAGAACATCAGAGCAGAACAGGCAGGAGGGCATGCAGAACATTAGAGCAGAACAGGCAGGAGGGCATGCAGAACATCAGAGCAGAACAGGCAGGAGGGCATGCAGAACATCAGAGCAGAGCAGACAGGAGGGCATGCAGAACATCAGAGCAGAACAGGCAGGAGGGCATGCAGAACATCAGAGCAGAACAGGCAGGAGGGCATGCAGAACATCAGAGCAGAGCAGACAGGAGGGCATGCAGAACATCAGAGCAGAACAGGCAGGAGGGCATGCAGAACATCAGAGCAGAACAGGCAGGAGGGCATGCAGAACATCAGAGCAGAACAGGCAGGAGGGCATGCAGAACATCAGAGCAGAACAGGCAGGAGGGCATGCAGAACATCAGAGCAGACCAGGCAGGAGGGCATGCAGAACATCAGAGCAGAACAGGCAGGAGGGCATGCAGAACATCAGAGCAGAACAGGCAGGAAGGCATGCAGAACATCAGAGCAGAACAGGCAGGAGGGCATGCAGAACATCAGAGCAGAACAGGCAGGAGGGCATGCAGACCATCAGAGCAGAACAGGCAGGAGGGCACGCAGAACATCAGAGCAGAACAGGCAGGAGGGCATGCAGAACATCAGAGCAGAGCAGACAGGAGGGCATGCAGAACATCAGAGCAGAACAGACAGGAGGGCACGCAGAACATCAGAGCAGAACAGGCAGGAGGGCATGCAGAACATCAGAGCAGAGCAGACAGGAGGGCATGCAGAACATCAGAGCAGAACAGACAGGAGGGCATGCAGAACATCAGAGCAGAACAGGCAGAACGGCACGCAGAACATCAGAGCAGAACAGACAGGAGGGCATGCAGAACATCAGAGCAGAACAGGCAGAACGGCACGCAGAACATCAGAGCAGAACAGACAGGAGGGCATGCAGAACATCAGAGCAGAACAGGCAGGAGGGCACGCAGAACATCAGAGCAGAACAGGCAGGAGGGCATGCAGAACATCAGAGCAGAACAGGCAGGAGGGCATGCAGAAAATCAGAGCAGAACAGGCAGGAGGGCATGCAGAACATCAGAGCAGAACAGACAAGAGGGCATGCAGAACATCAGAGCAGAACAGGCAGGAGGGCATGCAGAACATCAGAGCAGAACAGACAGGAGGGCATGCAGAACATCAGAGCAGAACAGGCAGGAGGGCATGCAGAACATCAGAGCAGAACAGGCAGAACGGCACGCAGAACATCAGAGCAGAACAGACAGGAGGGCATGCAGAACATCAGAGCAGAACAGGCAGAACGGCACGCAGAACATCAGAGCAGAACAGGCAGGAGGGCATGCAGAACATCAGAGCAGAACAGGCAGGAGGGCATGCAGAACATCAGAGCAGAACAGGCAGAACGGCACGCAGAACATCAGAGCAGAACAGACAGGAGGGCATGCAGAACATCAGAGCAGAACAGGCAGAACGGCACGCAGAACATCAGAGCAGAACAGACAGGAGGGCATGCAGAACATCAGAGCAGAACAGACAGGAGGGCATGCAGAACATCAGAGCAGAGCAGGCAGAACGGTACGCAGAACATCAGAGCAGAACAGGCAGGAGGGCATGCAGAACATCAGAGCAGAACAGACAGGAGGGCATGCAGAACATCAGAGCAGAACAGGCAGGATGGCATGCAGAACATCAGAGCAGAACAGGCAGGAGGGCACGCAGAACATCAGAGCAGAACAGGCAGGAGGGCACGCAGAACATCAGAGCAGAGCAGACAGGAGGGCATGCGGACAGGGCTGGAGATCGCTTTCTGAGTCTGGGAGGTCCATCTGGAGGGGGCCCATCTGAGACAGGGCCCCCGCAATACAAGGGGCCCCGGGCATAGGCGGATCCAGAACGGATGGTTGGGGGGTAAATACTAAAAAGTCTCGCACAATTCTGAAAACTCGTCGGATTTCGCTTGCTTAGACATTGACCCTATTTCCATGGACAGTTTAAACTGGTTTAAAACGGATAGCTTAAAACGGATAAATTGGCTTCCGGCCATGTAAGTAGGCCTCGCCAGCAATAATCAAGTACGAGAAGAGGCGTAACAGCTTGGCAGGCTAGCGAGATATGCCCACTTACATGGCCGGAAACCAACTCCTCCATTTTTCGCTATCCGTTGTAAACCAGTTTAACTCGCTCGAGGATAGCGAAAAAACGTGGCACAGTTGTTTGGGAATCAATTGCGCACATTATGTTAAAAAAACATACCTCAGGTCATCTCAGGTCAGATAACCAGACCAGGTCACGTGATCTCACCTCCAAAAATGTTTCCAGTCGCACCACAGCCACAGTTTTTGGGCGATCGATTTCGTACTTACAGGATTTCATAAGAGAACTAGTACCTACAATACTTTAATCTCGCATTTTGTATATCGGTGACCTAAGGTCAGGTCAATTTCGTGACCTCCCCATTATAAGTCAATGGGGAAATAATCAAATGCCTCCTATTCTGAGGATACGAATTATATCAGCCCAATTCCTTCTGGATCATGCATCAAAAACAATTCGCAGCGACAAGGATTCCACTTGTCACTGCGTTTCGTAGTTATTGAGATATTAGCGGAAGCGGAAATCAACCCTTCGTGGTTAGCACGAACTTCCGGCAGTTTTCGGGTTATAACTTTATCCGTTATCTATATATCGACTTGAATTTTTGTATGAGTACATATACTGGTATAATATCTCGGAAACATCTCAGGGATTTGAGGATTTTTTTTCAAAACGAAAATGTTATATACATGTAAAGAAAAAAAAATACATTTTTGCCAAATTTCGAAATTTTAAAATCAAACATCTGAAAATTCGAGATAGCCATCTGAAAGCCCTTGCAATTGTCTAATAGTTCCTCTTTTGGCTTGCATCTTCTAGAAACAAAATAAACCCTCCACGAGTGTTTAACCATGCAAACCTTTGGTATCAAAAACGCCCGAACATGCCTCCCAAAAAGTGCTCCTGGAGCCGCCTATGAGGCAGCTTTTTTATTAAAGAAAAGCACACCATCAGATCCGCAATGAAAATCTAGGAAAAGTCAGAAATATTGAAGACCATAGCAGTAATAGTGAATGTGCAGCACACAAACAAAACTCCGGAGGGGACCGATTCGGACCACCCCCCATCCCGGACAGGAATAGGGTTATCCCGCGCCGTGCCGGTGGGGAGGGGGGTGTTTCGACACCCCTCCCCTCAGGTTTTTCGAAGGTAGCGAAAAAAATTGCGGAGCTGCGTGCCGCCGTTTCCGGCACACCTGTTCGCGCATCAATTGCGCACATTATGTTTAAAAAAATACCTCGGGTCATCTCAGGTCAGGTCACCAGACCAGGTCACGTGACCCCACCTCCAAAACAACTTGTGGTCGTTTCACAGTCACAGTTTTTGGATGATCAGTTTTACACTTACAGGATTTAATAAGGTCATATATATCTACAATTCGTTTATCTTGGATTTTTTATATCAGCGACCAAAGGTCGGGTCAATTTCGTGACCTCCCTATTATAAGTCAATTGGGAAACATTCAAATGCTTCGTATTCCAAGGATACGCAAAATATCAGTCTATTTCCTTTTGTATCATATTATTATAGGGCAATGTTGATGACCTAGGTGCCATTTTTGTCAAGTGACCCCTACAGGGTCAGCCGAGGTATTCTGAGGTCACCAACAGTTGTATGTCAATAACTCTCGATATAATGACGATAGAGAAGTGAAACTGACACCAATGTGTTTGTCTTGTCGATGTACATCTTTCCATATGCAACATGACCTAATTGAGTCACCACTTGACCTTGACCTGAGGTAAATTTTTTAAGTTGACCTAACTTGTTCAACACTAATATGAATCGAAGCGCCTTGACCAGACAAAGAAGATGGCATCACAATCATTGTCTTGTCCTTATTAGGTAAAAAGCTATCCGTAAACAAACTGTTTTGTCAAAACAAATATAATTTTTGACATTTGATGAGCTATGATGACTCCTAAACTGTTGATCTGAGCTAAAATATGTTGATACATTGTCGATTGCGTGTTTCAATAGCTTTCCATTGCGTTTCTGTGTTTGTTCGTAGCTATCGTAGTTCCTCTGATATCTGGGGGTTTCTGGAGCGAAATCCAAAACTGGAAAATTTGACCTATGATGACCTCTGGTGACCTCAATATTGGCTTTAGGAAAACAAATATTTGAAGTACTTTCGAATGTGCTTGTCGAGAGCTTTCGAACACGCTTTTCCCCGTCTTTCTAGCCCTTTTAGTTTTCGATTAAGAGGGGGTGTCTAAACACCCCCCCCCCCCCCCGGCACGGCCAAGGTGGCGCCGAGTAGCGGCATGGCGCGGGTTAAATAACCCATATGTTGACCATTACAATCATGTTATGACCATATGTTGTTCAGTGCACCATATAGATCAGATTGGCAATTCCCTCACGGACAAATGCTTAAGGCACCTACGAGAAGACAACTCTTGTATAACATATGTTATACGCACTTATACACTTCGGTACTTATAGTTATGATTGAATCCATAAAGAACTCACTGACACAGGGCCATTTTAGATGGTGGAGATGGCGACGCTGACCGGTTATTACCCCAGTCGAGCTATTTCGGTCCGGTTTCACTGTGTGGGTGCGATGCAGTGTGGTTTCACTGGTCCGCCGGCTAATAAGACCGTGTGTTGATCTGGCGCTGTCGCCGGCTGTCTAACTAATAGGATCAGTGCGGCAGCCTGGAAACTTTTCCGCTTGCTTATGCGCCAGAATTATGGTCAAAATGCAAATGGAGCCGCCGGACGCAGCGAAGCGCGGCGGGAGGCGCGGCCGCGGCTGTACACACAACCAAAACACGGCCGGCGTGCCACAGTATCGACCCACTGAGCTGTCTGAACTGGCGCTGACGCCGGCCTCAGTCTCTGAACTGGCGCTGACGCCGGCCACTGTCTCAGAACTGGCGCTGACGCCGGTCAACGTCTCTAAACTGGCGCTGATGCCGGCCACTGTCTCTAAACTGGGGCTAACGCCGGCCTCAGTCTCTGAACTGGAGCTGACACCGGTCAACGTCTCTAAACTGGCGCTGCCGCCGGCCATTATCTCTAAACTGGGGATAATGCCGGCCTCAGTCTCTGAACTGTCATTGACGCCGGTCAACGTCTCAGAACTGGCGCTGACGCCGGTCAACGTCTCTGAACTGTCACTGACGCCGGTCAACGTCTCAGAACTGGCGCTGACGCCGGTCAACGTCTCTGAACTGTCACTGACGCCGGTCAACGTCTCAGAACTGGCGCTGACGCCGGTGAACGTCTCTGAACTGATGCTGACGCCGGTCAACGTCTCTGAACTGATGCTGACGCCGGTCAACGTCTCTGAACTGATGCTGACGCCGGTCAACGTCTCTGAACTGATGCTGACGCCGGTCAACGTCTCTGAACTGATGCTGACGCCGGTCAACGTTTCTGAACTGATGCTGACGCGGTCAACGTCTCTGAACTGATGCTGACGCCGGTCAACGTATCTGAACTGATGCTGACGCCGGTCAACGTCTCTGAACTGATGCTGACGCCGGTCAACGTATCTGAACTGATGCTGACACCGGTCAACGTCTCTGAACTGATGCTGACACCGGTCAACGTCTCTGAACTGATGCTGACGCCGGTCAACGTCTCTGAACTGATGCTGACGCCGGCCGCTGTCTCTCTGAACTGTCGCTGACGTCGGCCGCTGTCTCTCTGAACTGTCGCTGACGTCGGCTACCGCGGTGAACTGTCGCTGACGTCGGCTACCGCGGTGAACTGTCGCTGACGTCGGCTACCGCGGTGAGCTGTCGCTGACGTCGGCTACCGCGGTGAACTGCCGCTGACGTCGGCTACCGAGGTGAACTGGCGCTGACGTCGGCTACCGCGGTGAACTGGCGCTGACGTCGGCTACCGCGGTGAACTGGCGCTGGCGCCGGGCGCTGCTGGGTCTGTGCTGGTCTGGTGGCTTGCCTCTCAGACGTCTTCACCTCTCAGACGTCCACCGTCTGGGGTGGATCCAGTGCTGCTGGTCCCATCGTCCACCGTCTGGGGTGGATCCAGTGCTGCTGGTCCCAGATATCACTGAAGGCCAGTATCATCTGTATATTTTAAAACCATGCGTATAGTTACAGTTCCTGCTTCCAATGTTTCAGTTACATTAGTAATGCGATTTTTCAAGACCCCACAATGTTAACCTGGCAGGGAAGTCCGCAGTACGCTGTGGCGTTAAAT